>MDJU01000188.1:0-52401 GCA_001721665.1 Trichoderma pleuroti
TCTACTTAATATATTAATAATATATCTAAAATTAAAAATTAATAAAATAAGTAAAATATAAGTAAAATATAAGAGTTTTATAATAGTGTAATATATTATTAATATATTATTAATACTTTACTTTTATTAATATAAAATATATATATTATTAACCCTAACTTACCCCTAACCCTTACATTAACCATTAACCCTAACACTAACTTATATTTTTTAAGGGAAAAACTAAATATATTATTAATATATTATTAATATATTTTCCATAGCTCCTGTCAGCTGAGGGCCTTAAAAACGCGTTAAAAGTGGGTCTACACTTAGGTCAGATACGCGACCTCCTGTCAGTTTAGGTATACCCTCGTCCGGTGCAATCCTTGCTCTTTGCTCCATTTCAGCAGCTACATGATTCATATCAAATACCCGATGTAGCAACTCGACCCATCTCAGTACAAATATCAACGCTCATCTCTGGTGGTCTGCCATGCTTGAAGAATAGATACGATCGATACTTTAGATGCTACTAGAAATTTTGACGTGGTAACTATGAGTGTTATAATTGAAAAGGATAAGTTTGACAAGAGTGTCGTTGTATCTGTAACTATGGCTTTTTCACCTATCTTGTCCTCGCTGTGGTCAAAATCGCTGGGTACGCATCCCACATGCTCTTCATCTGTCAATCGCTCATCAAGTCCCCTCTCTCCGTCAGCGTTTGTTACGTATGTATAGAATCACTGCTTATCTGAAGCCGTACGCTTGGTAGAAGTTTTACCAAGGGCTGCAATAAGTCTGCCATTTCATGTTCGTGGTCAACAACTGGCTATCTCTGTAGGCGATGAGGAACCAATAAGGCGCGAAACTGGGGTATTAGCCGCGAAAATTTATAGCCTTGGTTTCAAGTCCTAATTGAGCCTTTCGATATTATATAATTACCGTTGATTGGCTGGACATTAATTGAGGTGCATCGTGGAGCTGATCTACATGGTGGAAAGAATGTCGGCCGGCGTCGCCACACCGGCATCTCCACAATCACTGTTGACTCTCGGCGTTTTACAGCCGAACTGATGTAAACAATAAGAGCGTAGACTTGCATATATAATGAAGCAATTTTCAACAAAAACATTTGTTATGTCGATATATAATTCCTATATTCGATGATACGTCGTTTCTCATCTTTGTGAGCAAGTCGATAGCCACAATGGGCTCCCTTAATGCTGATTCTGGCATATTGACTGCCTTGGCCAGTCAACTACGTCTTTCTGCCACCTTGGAAATCAATGAGCTTGTTCATCGACAAGCAGCCAAAGGGCACAAAGTTGTCCATCTGGGATTTGGAGAAGCCACGTTTCCTATCGAGCAGAGCGTTGTTGCAGCTCACAGGGAAGCCAGCGATATCACCAGCTACCTCCCTGTGGCGGGACTGATGAAATTGAGAGAGGTATATATTGGCAACGGTGAAGCGCTTGGTTTCTCACACTAACTGATGACATAGGCTGTTGCCAGGTTTCAATCTCGCCGTCTCAATCATACAATCCATCCACGCCAAGTCGTAATAGCTCCAGGATCGAAGCCATTATTGTTTGCACTCTTCGATCTTCAGGGAGATGTGCTTTTGCCGCGACCGTCGTGGGTTAGTTACGAGCCACAAATTCTTCACGCGAGTAAACGAGTCTTTTGGGTTGAAACGGATGAAGTGGATCGCCATACTATCATAGGTTTGTACATCTGGGATATGTGAAACCCATCTAGCTAACGAGTTGCAAAGAATCTTCTCTTGAAACGGCTTTTGAAAAAGGTGTTAGCGAAGGTGGAAACCCTCGAATTATGCTTATCAACAGTCCGTCCAATCCAACTGGTCAGGCCTTTAGCCAAAAAGACATCGAAACTCTCACCGCTTTTTGTCAGCGCCATAATATCACTCTCATTAGTGACGAAATCTACTCAGATATAAGCTTTTCCGAGGATCATGGCGCTACCCCTTGCTCGGCTTCTCAATTCAATGATGGCCAGAAGATCTTAACCGGCGGACTTTCCAAGGTACAAATTTATTCTCATGAAGCAATTGAAATGGAGGGCGTTTGACTAACAAAACTCTAGACGTATTCTGCCGGAGGGTGGAGAGTAGGGTATGCAATCTTCCCCAACAACGAGTTTGGAGAAAAGGTGCAATCGGCAATATTAGCCTATGCTTCTGAATGCTGGTCTGCCGCCTCCGCTCCGGCACAAGAAGCCGCAGTTATTGCATTTGCTACCAGCCCAAAGATGGACTTGTATCGTAGTCAAGTTGTGGCATTACACAAGCGATGCACGCTGGCCTTGTATCATGCCTTACATGAGTGCGGTCTTGCGGTTGCAGAGCCAAAGGGTGCCTTCTATGTGTATCCATCTTTCCACCCATATACACAGCAACTTGTGGCTCTTGGTATTTTTACCAGTCAACAGTTATCGCACTGGCTTATTGAAGACTGCGGTGTTGCGGCTCTCCCAGGATCCGTTTTCGGGGAAGACGATACTGGGTTAATCGGCGGCAGATATCGCTTGCGAATGGCCACAAGTTATCTATACTTTCAAAGCCATGCTGAAAGATATGATCGTGGATATAAAACTCTGGCTTTAGCTTCCGACACGGGTAGCCCTTTAACGCTACCGTTGCTCGATGAAGCCATATTGGCAGTACAGAATGCTGTAGGAAAGCTCCGTGCGGCGGCATAAGTCGGTGGCCGGGTAGCTTACACTTCTGATTCAACTAGTGAATAATCAGAATTTTTTTTATTTAAATCTTTCTCTATAAAATCACTTTTTTACTTGAATAAATCATTTGTGAGCAGTTCCGTTGAGTTGATGGATGGCAATCCCTCCTCCGTTACTGGCTGGCTTGGT
Source organism: Trichoderma pleuroti (assembly GCA_001721665.1). NCBI lineage: Eukaryota > Fungi > Ascomycota > Sordariomycetes > Hypocreales > Hypocreaceae > Trichoderma > Trichoderma pleuroti. The sequence continues at coordinate 2,872 of MDJU01000188.1, forward strand.
GGAGCATCGAAACTCAGTTCATATGGAAACATATCCCAAAAGGTCTGCGTAGGATCCTGACCCATGAACTCTTTGAATATGTCCAAATAGTTTAGGTCTTCTGTCAAGTTCAAGTTGAAATCTGATGTATCAGTTGTGAAAATCTGATCGGATCCCAAGGCATTCTCTGCTGTACCAAGATTTGTCGAAAAAGCTGGACTGTGAGAGGAAGCGCTTATCGTATGGGATGTTATGCTGGCAGAGATTATTCTCAGCGTATCATTTGCGAGTAACTCGAACTGGGAATCTAATTTTGATAACAAATCTTCTTGTAGTCTTTCATTCATTATAGCGAGACAGATGGAGCAATTTCTGGTCCATGAGTGGAGGTCAACAAGCAGAAATGGCGCCCCAACATGTGACAGGAGTCGTCGCAGCCCTGTTCTGGCCGTTACTAGCATCGTCAATCCTGCGAATAAAACTCCTTGGACTAGCATCCAGGAAAGCGGTACGTTGGTAACTCGCAGTACTTTGAGTACATCGTCGATATAGCTTCCTGCTGATCTAATGCATCGCTCTAGGGACTGGGTAGGAGGACTTGGGTAGAGTGGACTTGGTCTATGTAGAACAAATGTTGTGCCATGATAAAGACGCTCCCAGTAACTTTAGAGGGATGATATTAGTGAATGAAGCTTATGGTAAACACATTGGTTCGTACCTATAGGGATATGGATGTTGCCCTTCTGCATGAGAGATGAGTGGTATGTTGATGCGCCACTCATCGAGCTCTTGTTGCAGATTTGAGATCAATTCTTGATTCTGCTCAGTCGACATGTTTCTGTTTCGATTATTCACACTATATATCCGCGCTACGACCCTGCTTTGGATCTGACGATGTCTGATGTGATGTAGGCTGAGAAGGTTCTCGTTCGAAGGCCGCGGGAGCTCAGTAGCAATATGTTCTTCACCGACGGATGGTAGCCGCCCAAGGTTATAGGCAAGGCTAATTTCTACAACGTAAATGGTCCAGAACAAACGACTGCTTTCGTCTTTGGCCGAATCTGACTGGTTTCTCGTTTTGGGTGTACAATGCAAACCCGTTTCAACAGCCATCTTTGTGAAAAAATTAGTAAGAAAGAGGTTAGAATAGAAGTTATTTATACTTTGCAAGTATATTACTCATGTGTGAAAATGGACAGAGGGATGGGGGGAAACCTCCTGGGGGGAAGAGATCGTACGTACCCTCATTGCGAGGCCAGCCAGCTGCCACTGGCTTGAGCCAATCGACCCATAAGAGCTGTAGATAGAAATCAAGACAATTATCTGTATAAATCTGACACTTGGGTGCAACTTTTGAAAGTTTTCATCCATCAATTGCAAAACCCGCATACAGAGCGACACTGATGATGGCCGGGGAGTTGACATGCTAAACATTCTCTCTTGCTCAGGTTGTCCGCGCATTTGTTTCAGGGTGTTTTCAGCATTGATGGCTCCAAGAGCCATCACCAAATAAAAAATCATCATTTCAGTGGCCCTTTCAGGTTGTCGACGACATTCTGAGGTATCAAGGTCAGGCCCTTCGTTATATCTTGATATCATTATATCTAGATCATCGGAGGTTAGAATAGGGTACACAGGCAGTATCCACATCTTGTACGACTGTAAAAAGAGATCCATATCGCTTGAGGAGAGTCGTAACATAGGGTTGACTAAGCCTATGTCGGTGTCGCGACCAGAATTTGCATTCTGCGCTTTGGATGCAATATTCGGCGAACTTTGTGTCGAGATGCACGACCGCGCAAGCGCGCACTGGTATACGCAGCGAAAAAGGCGCCACTGGAAGGACCAAGGTATCTCATCTCTCCGATTGCATTTAGAGCAAGCATACCAATATCTGCAGCATGATCGGCCGGAGTTGGAGCATCTTGTATGTTGTTGCGTGTATTTGAAGGAGTAAGAGGTAAGCTTTGTTGTCGTGTGAGACCTTGCTCTGCGCCAGGGATCAAGCCTTCATGGGCTGGTTGCAGAAGGGTCCCAGTTGGCATGTCTTTACACTGGATGTGGAAATTTCTGTAAACTTCGTCTTCAAGCCAAATAGTTCTTTGTCGATAGTATTTGAGTTCACTACAGTCCATTAGCCTTCCGATTCTCCGCTGGTAAGCTGAAAGTTGAACAACTATGGCACATACGCCAGGCTATCCCCTTTCCTGTGCCTTGTGTAGGGTTCGCAGTTCACCCCGGCTTTGGCGCAAGTTCGGCAGCTCGGGTAACCAGAGCACTATTGCTATGTAAGTTGCAATGCCATAGTTACTCAACCACCTTCTACTGGCTTTCGGGGTTCTCTTCCCTACCCGGATCTTTTTACCGTGGCAGCGAACACACGCCTTAGCGGTCGCTATGTGTGTGGAGATAGAAGGGTTATTGCAAGTGGGCAGAGTGACTGGGGATGAGTTTCACATATCTGGCACCGCCCGACAAGTGAAAATGCGAAGGAGCATCCGTCGGTAACGAAATCCGATAAAAGAATGAAGACTCAAGCAATGCCTAGGAGAGATCGATGTTACGACAGCCAAGTCGAGTGGGCCCGGCGTTTTTTCGCCGAACTCTCTCCACATCATCGAGCTTCGCACTTTGCAAGTCCATGGACAAAGTTAGAATAGCGCAGGCTATGGAAAATAACACGCTAGAGCCGACTATGGCTGGATGAAGCTGACACTAGGTGAATGTCTTGGACCAATATTTGAGAACTTGCGTCTATCCAGTGCTTTGAAGCCTCGGGTATGATTGACATGTGGAACAATACACTGTTTCACAGCCTTTATTTTCCTAGTAAACCACGATAGAATATTCATCCCATAAATCCCCATTGAATATGTCCATCATCTTCAAGTTTTGTCGTATAGAACGGTCTTAATTCAGGTGCTGAGCGATCAAACCCTTGAGCTTCTCATGAGAAACTGTTTTAATACCAAGGAGCGAGTTGTCATTGTTGTCATAAGCGCAGCCATATTCGTCGCCTCCAAAGGCAGTGCCGATCAGTATTTTCCCCACAGCTTGTAAGCCGCTGTCTCCAGAGGCGACTGCATCGAGGCCTTCGTTTAGAATGTCTGATGATTTGATGTTGCTAACGGTCCATGTTATCTCGGGCTTGAGTTCTTTTGCAATATCAAACACTTGTTTTTGTGTCAAGATTGTGGCTGAGACATAGACGACACGGTTTTTAGTCTCATCCGGATTCTTGAATACACCAGCAATGGCCGTTCCTATACTCGCCAGAGGCGAAGTACTGATCCTGTTCTTGCCTTCGTCCATTAAAGCTACCGAGTGGTCTTTGAAGTTGACAACTGCGGGGGTCATCAGCACGTACTCCAAAAAGCTTCCAATCGCCACAATGGTGTAGGACAAAGCACTTGTAGCTGCCTTTTCTGCGAGATACTGCCGAACGGTTGCCAATGTGGAATAGAAGGGAAGGCCTAAAACCTTGGGGCTAGTCGTGCACACTCCATAGTCTGAAGGAATAAATCGTTGAACACCAGCGGCAATGGCTGCATCGATTAGAAGTTTTTGGGCTTCTAAACCAGTTTTTCCAACAGTCGATACAATGGCGTCCTGATTTTGAAGAGCTGATGTCAAAGAACTCACGGAGGTGAAATCCACCTCTGCTACCGTGATTTTGGAATCGTAAGCGCCAGGCTTTTGAGAACGAGTAAGAACCGTAACATTAAAGTTCGCCTGAAGGAGCGCCTTCAAAACATATGATCCGATGTTGCCGGAAGCCTATACAAATTAGTTCTCAAACTATGCCCTCGAAATAAAGGTTCAATTTTTCTTTACTCACACCAGCAACTGCGACATTTCGAATTACAGCCATGGTGGACGGTTAATTGGTCGGCACTTCTTTATGAATGAGTGCTACTGTGTAATGAGACGACGAGCTGTGTGAAAAGTGTCCCCAACATCTGGGAATTATGATGATTTTATATAAGTATTTGATTTGATTTGAGCTGTATACATTCCCTCTATGAATTGGTAATCTCAATCAATTATACACGACAAGGCTTCCTGAAGCTAATGCCGCTCATTCGCTGATATGATTCCCATAACTAAGGGCCCGACGCCTCCTGCGGCAATTGTCCGCAACCATCTCCACAGTTCGGCAATAGGCCGCAAACCATTATGACTAATGCGGCCCTATATATTATTTCGCGTCCGCATGTTTTCCGCTTATTGCGTCCTGGACTGTGAATATGCGCTGAACATCAACCCGAAGAATGGGGATTTCCCGTAATTGATCTCAGGTTTTCCTCAGAAATTCGCAATGAGGTCAATGGATAAGGCACAGAAACCCGCCAATGCTAGGAAAGCGTGTTTGCGATGCCGCCGGTCCAAGAGGAAATGTGACAGAGCGCTACCAAAATGTCTTCTTTGTACGCGGTGAGTGTTACAAACTCGATTTATAATATTCACAAATGTTTCTATCCATCTTATAAACTAATAATTACGTGGCCTTACTAGTCGACAAGAAGACTGCCAGTATGAGACCATAACTTTGTCATCTTCAGGATCTGTGACGTCTCTTACCACGAATTCGACAATCTCTCCAGATGAAGCTCTCTCTCCACAACGAATTAAGGCCGCGATTGTCGGGAAATTGCAAGAAACTGAGCCCAAAGATGTGGCGCTTGCGTATTTTCGCACTATGCGGCCTTGGTTCCCTATCATTGCAGAGTCAAGGCTAGGCGACCAACTTCCAGGCAGTTGGGATGATGCAACACTCGGTTTCACTTTACTGTGTTCAACCATTATGTTAGTTTGCACCACTCCAGAAGCCAGTACCTGGATGGATAGCAATGTTTCCCCACTGAAAGATCTGTATCTTTCTACAAAAAGCTGGATCGCATTGATCGAGGGGATCGGAGTCAACACAACGGAAGTTGTTCAGTCCAGACTATTTGTCACAGTATTTGAAGTCACACACGGCTTATACCCTGCGGCGTACATATCAATAAGTGGGGTGGTTAGAGCAGCAGAGATGCTTAAGAGAGGTAGGAACTTGGAAATTGGCTCTAGTGTAACCCTTCTCAGAGGAGGAACGGGTAGAAGGTTGCATGACGTGGGCAGCAATCAAGGTTATGGACAGGTGAGTTACATGAGATGATACACTACATACATTGACGCCGTGTATAGTAGCAGCGATCAAGGTCATTTCTTACAGCATTATGCAGATATATCGCCATTGAAAACGGCGAATATCCTCCAGTCACGAGGCGCATTCATACCAACGAACCCGATTTGCCTTATTTTGAGCTTCCATTCGCTGTTTGCCCAGTTTTCAGGTCTACTCCCTTCTCTCCTCAGCGACGGTTTCTACGGTTATACGAAGCAACAAATCTTCTGGATCGAGTTCATTTAACCATCTATGAGCCGACACCGCGAATCTCATTCAATCTTGAAGAAGGAGTTCTTTTGGTAAATACATTGACATCATTGAGAACTGTGATACTTGGAGAGGCGCCAGATGACTCAAGAATATACGCCAGTGGTCTTCTTATCTGTAATATGTAAGTATTATCCCAATTCTTTAGGGTGATTGAAGTTTACAATTTGGCAGCGGTCTTCTTCTCGTATACGACAAATGCGACAGAGAACCGACACTAAATTATAACATGAAAGGGCACTGGATCTCAGCCACTCTCCCGTTACAAAATATAATAAGAGATATATCTGACCTAATTCAACCGCTGAATGATATCGACGACAACTCCCTGGACATGCTCCCACCATTCGCCCATTTTTTGTTGTACAAAGCTGCAAGAATTTTAACTAATTCTATGAGAGATCAAACCAGCATCAATACGAACATCCAAATTCTTAAATCATTGCGAGATTTCTTGAACCTCATACAAACCCGGTGGCTTGCTGCAGGTAAGGGAACGCAGTTACCATATTGCTACATCACAAGCTCACTAATATATAGGCCGTTATCTAGGCCTCTTAGACGAGGATACTACCCCAAGAATTTTTAAGGCGTTAGAAAGAGAGAAATCAGAAGATGAGTCATCGATTTCTTCGTAGCCACGAAGTGATGAACAGACCGATGGCGGCAATTGGATAGCCTTTGCTTAGATATGAACTATGGCTATGACGCACGGAACTCAGTAGTACAATTAACTTCACAGGAACGGCATCTACTGTAGCAATTAGGCCCACCAGAAGTGTTTTGGATTCATGCTCTAAGGCTTCTAAAACATATGTACTCTCTTTCCAGAATGGAACATGGCGGGAAGGAATCCCTTGTTCTCATCAAGATTCTCTACCGCGCTCTGGAGAATCTTTGGCGTCTTCTTGAGGACCGAGACCGCAAGGTACTTGTCCATATGCTGAGCTTGCATCTCAAAAAACTTTTCATAAGCTGCTAAAACAGTGTAATGGCCAAGTGATATTGCCGCCTCTTTTGCATGCCCGAGGAGGTCGTCTAAAAAGTTGTCTTCCTCTTCATCATCAATGTCGGCTACATTGACTTTTGTACCATTGGCAGCTTCACTGCTTGTCGAGAATGGGAACTTCATGGAGAGAGGAGACATCGGAGAGAAAGTCTGGGCCGTCTCGAATCTCTGGAGTCCCACATCGGTAATCTTTTCATAGCTATTATTTGCCAGATTTGTAGCTTTCGACAATTTCTCTTCACCTTGCTTCGCGTTTTCAGAGCTCTTGATGTACGTCTCTAGGATCTTGCACATCTTTCTCTTCTTGCGGTCCATGTATATCTGCCACGCACTCATGAGTCCAGGCTCTACCGCAGAGTTGGTAAAGTCGATTTCAGTAGCGGCTATGCGCTGGCCATAGAATTGATGCGTTGAGCCCAATTCAAGGAAGCAGAGAAACCACTTTGCCCCAGGAACTCCAGAGAACCGCGCCAGTACACACTCTCCAGCAACAAGCTGAAGCTGTGGCTCTTGGATATAGTCGAGCATTCTGACTACTGTTTTCTCTTCCTTTGTGGCGCGTATATAGTCTGTCGTATCCCTTTCTTCTGCTTGCTTGTCTTGGCTGCCTTTGCCGCCTTTGCCAATCGTGGTATTTGCTACCAAGTTCATTCCCCCTTCTACCACTTGGTCCACGCTTTGAAGCTCGATGCTTCCCTGGAGCTTTTTGGCTCTGGTGTCTTCTTTTATGATCTTGTCTTCAGTCGCCTTTTCTACGTCCAATTGCGTTTTCAAGATGCGCTGCTCACACGCAAAATGCACAGCGACATTCGCAAACCCAGTGCTGATAGTGCACCACCCGGAAATCTTTTGTTTCGGACTGGTTGCCTTTGCCACTTGCTGCACTAGTTTCTCCCTGTCAATCATCGTCACAACAATTCGTTGTATGTCAAATATGCCCTCAATTCCCGAGCTATTGACTATGATCGGATTTGGACAGGTTAGGTTTTCGGCCGTAATCTTTTCTCTGTCGTCACTCGATTGCCCCTCCAGCCCTTCGGGCTCAACGACGTTGAAGGCGATGTCTTTTATCTTCTGTGGCAGAGTATCTTCTTTTTCGCCTTGTGACTTGTCGGCATCGTACATAACCCTCATATACTCGGTCACGCCTGAGTCGAATTGTTTCCATTCAGGCTCTGCTGGCGCGGGTGGTGTGGGCGGCGCTGCGGGCGGAGCGGGTGTTGCTTCCTGTGCCACAGCTTTCTCCGATGTCTTGGAGGAAAGCCTGCCGAATGATGATTTGATGTTTTTGCTTAGTCCAAATCCTGGCAGACCAGAGGTCACTTTCTCAGAGGAGGACTTCAGGCTCGGAATGGATGGGGTCAAATTGAGCGACCATGAAGACTTCTCGTCGCTGCTTGTACCATCCTTCAAGCCATCATTCTGAGCAGTGTTGTTGGAGGCTGATTTCTTAAGCTGTGTGCAGTGTAATTTGATATAAAGAAGAATTTTGCCAATGTTAACCAGCTGTGGCTGAAGCTTGTCAAAGGTAGAGTTGATGATGAACGATGTTATTTCTCGCACCCAATGCAGAGGTATGCTCTCGCGTTTCTTGTCTTTGACGCAGTCTATCGCATCGCGGAGCATTTGGATAATACCATGATACGTAACCATTGTTTGTTTTCGGTCTTGTCTCACTTTTGCTGATATCATCATATTGTATCGCCGACCACGGTCTTCGTCAGTCCCGTATGCCTTGTGCGACGCGGGATACATGGACCGACCACGAACAGGGCTTCCCATCTCTGCTCCGGCCCAATTGAATACGGACACATCATTGTGGGTGATGATAACCTCGTCCAAGAGGCGAGCAAGAGCTTTGGCGTAACCTTCCGCATGGAACGATGGGAATCGAACACCAAGAATACCCATGAGCGAATAGACATGGTCGACGGGAACAGTGGCAACTCGGCTGCAGGACAGTTGTAGAACTAGCTGCGCGGGGAATCCGCTGCGAGCGATTCCGCTTTTCCACGTTGTGAGTGGCCTCACGCCTCCAAATTCGGCAATAAAAACGTCTGTCAGAGACGATGAGATCTCCTACTTTCGCTACAAGACAAAGTAGGAGAAATTTGATGACTTCTTCAGTATCGTCCACATTAATCGGACTTGCGTCGCCAGATGGACTAGGCAGGTGGTTTTTCTTGAGCTCTGCTAGGAGACGTATTCCGCTGTCGTCTGATCCATGACGCTTGCTTCTATCCAAATCCGAGGCCGCGAGATAGACAGCTCGTGAAATCTCGGACGTGGCAGTCTCTACCGTAATGTTGGCTGGAAAGCGGAACCCTAGAGTGTTAAGTATAGAGATCAGCTGTATCGACTCTCTAACTTGCTCTGCTTTGATCTGGTAACCTGTTTCCCAGCGGCCACTGTTGTTATTCTCATTGACAAGTTCAATGTCGGTTTCTCGTAAATACGGAATGAGCGCGTTGAAATCCCCAATTTTCCACTGAGAAAGCTTTGCGTGGTCCAGGACTTCTGGTGGCCCTGCGTAGATGTTTGATGTAATTCCCTGGGTATGAAGTTCAATGAAGGGAACTAGAGGATATATATCCCCAAGATTTTCAATGGGACGACTGAGAGGTGTCCACTCCGAGTTGACAAAATATGTCATTTTGCTCATGACCAATTCCTGCAATGTCCATGCTCGCCTCGCCCATTCAATTGTAGATATTATCTCTCGGAAGCTTGGGATGTTGGGAGCTGCAGCTGGCCCTTTGTCTTCGCTGTTCTTCACCTCTCTCCCGAATTTGAGCCAATCGTCAATCGCGTCAGCTTCTCGCCAATTTGTATCCAAATGCACAAGACAAAATTCGGCATTTGAATACCAATCTCCCATTAACGACAAAGACTGGGATAATTCTCCATAATTCTTCTTGTCGATGCAACATGTGTCAGACCAGATGTAGCGAGCCCCGCGTCTCTGGAAGTGACTTGTCCGAAATATTCTGCGCGCTTCTTTCATCGAATTGTCCAACTTGATAGCCGACTTCCACCTCTGCAGCCGACGAATCAACTCATCCACTTCATCACCGAGGCGGTTGCTCTTCTGAAAGACTTGAGTACGTTCCCCAACAGCCTTCTGCATTAGAAGCAAATCCTCAAATTGCTTTTCTGCTTGAGCGTATGCTTCCTCTGCCTTGCTAACAACCGTGGATGTGGTAGCATGATCCGAGTTATCTGGTTGTGGCATATCAGGGCCACCATTAACAATGCCATCCGCAGTTGCCGTTGGAATTTCTGCATTTTGCGGCTCTCCTGCATTACCGTCGACAACTTTTCCGGCGCGGTGGATTATGGTGTCAAACATCTTCTTCTCGATCTTACTCAGATCAACCAGTGATTTTTTAGAATCTCGAGCTTGCCGGGCCGAATTCATTTTCCATTTCATTTCGTTGGCTTCAACTTTTCTCTTGATAACTTCTTCCACGCTCAAACCCTCCGATTCTTGTTGTAAGATCATCTCGATTGTTTGCTGCTGGTCGAGTATATCGAGCTTACACTGCTCAAGAACCAGAGAAACATCATCGCTCTGAGCCATCAGAGTCTCGATATTGGAGGCAGCCACTCCAGGCTCCCTGGTTCTGGTCCTGATGCGCTCCACATGCTTCTCCCTGGCACGCATAATATGAGCCAGAGTTATCTCGTCTCCTTTCCAACGATGAGACAGTATGCAATATGAGTCAAGATGTGAAATGTTCCACGCATCGACTATGTTGCCAGTCTCAAGATCGATCATGCGTAATGGCCGTTGGGGTCGCTCCGTATCTGGAGCCCCGAGAAATTCAATGTCTTGCAGGGTAGAGAGAGCACTATCCTCTGCCCGTGTAAAAGTTGGCTTGAAATCCGGGACAAACCATAGGTTCAAGGCTGCTCGGAGCTTCTCTGGGCTGCTGCCGATATCTTCAAAGATCTTCTTGATTTTTTCAGGCGTGATATCCGTGTAGTTGCTCAGGTCAGCGACCCTTGCAATTTTATCGGATATACTAGTCATCGTAGCCATGGTGGTCAAAATGAGTGGCTAGTACCAGCCTCTTGGTGTGCAAATACTCAGGAAATGAAAAGATGACTACCTTTGTTTTGCTGCTCTGAAGAAACTCTAACGTGGACCTAGGCAATTATAATACCCCTCGGAGCAAGTTGGTACATGCGGCTCTACGTGTGATGAGGTTGTCCCGCGAATTGGGCATGGTGACAGAGCTTGCAGATGTGCGCTAAGACGTCAATTCGATTAGCCGCAATGGCCATACATGATAAGGCAGACTTTGATTTGGGGAGTAACAAAGCCATAGCCTATGGCCATCTGCCACGTTGGTCCTGTGTGTTGCAATTTTTCAGCTGGTCATTGTTTGTTGGGTCATTTGGGATACGGATGCCTTCCAGCTGCTATGTTATTGGCGCCGTTGCAAAGGCGCAATTAGGCTGCATCGGTAGGCTATCTTTATTCGGAAATAGCTCTTGGAGAGCCCAGAAATGCTCGTCCATACATGCAGCAATGACGGCCAACTGGTGGGTCGGTAGGATGGATCAACCTGGTGAATGGTGCCCCGAGCTAGCCCAACGCTCTCGTTTCTAGCGTGTGATTCAGGATAGGAGGAGGAGGAGCCAAATTATCGCCATCACTCTCCTTCTACCGGGCCCCCTCCCGAACCCCGGCTTTTTACAAAATTCCCAGTACTCTACTCACAGCCCAGAAGTAATCTGCAGTGTGTTCTTCATGAGAATTCCATACTAGCATCATACACAAGTTTCCAAATCTTTAACATGGCGTCGTACCATAGAGTTCTAATGACCTTTGATAGGTCAGTGACACAAAAAAGTGTAGAGTGCAATTAGTGAGTATCTCTTCTCTCTTCCATATTTCATTGATATGCATTCTAACAATCCCCTCTTCTTTGACAGTGATATTCACCCATGGGATGTGTTGATAGATGGGTCACGATGGAATGGAAAGATTAAACTCATCGGCTTTGTCGATGTGTTTTTTCTTATCTGTTACTCAGGAGAGTCCCGCTTCGAGAAGGGCATTATTATATACAGTGAGTCTTTCCCAGTCGACAACCTATGATGCTTCCAAAGAGTACGCAACTCTGCTCACAACCTTTGTAGAGGATGATGAGATTATCCAAAAGTTGATGGACAGTGCGGACGTGACACCAGAAGGTCTCGGCTTACAGCTCATGAACGAAAAGGAAGTCAAGGCAGCAGAAGGTGGAAAAAAAGAAGGTACGTGGGAGTATTTCAGTGCTACATCTTTCAAGTTTTGCAAAGACTCATTTCCTCGATTGCAGTGTTGAAAAAGTATTTCGACTTCCAAACAGTGAAAGGAGGTCTTGACTACACAATCACAAGCCTCGGTCATGAGGTGGGGGTCAAGACGGAATACGATGCATCAACTTTAAGAAGATACGTCATCAAAATCCGCAAAGGCAGAGACTCTATCATGAAACGTAAGCTTTCCTCAAATCCCACCATGTCATGGAAACATCTAACGAGCGAATTATTAGCGAGAATTAGGAGAGGGGTCAGTCAACATGACCTCTTTGACCTCATGCACGACGCAGTTCGGTTGGGAATCATCACACAAGCCGAGCTTATCGGCCAAATCATTGGAAAGACCATTGGCGGATCGACGATGGAAGACGTTACATCCAAATATCTTGATGCTCTAATTGGAGCGAGGAACTCCAAAAATGTTGCACTGGAGGCTGACAGACAATGAGCCGCTGCTCCATAGATACAAGAGGAAAGTACCGCACGTAGCGCGGCTTATGTATGGAGTACCTATATTGCTAGTTTTTTATTATTCATTTTTTGGAATCGATGTAAAGAGGTTCATTTACCTTTGGTACTGGGTCAACTCTGCTCCATGATGTTGGTCTCCTTGAGCCTCACTCATTATAGAGTTGCATGTCATACCTCCACCTTCACTCTTGCGGTGGTCACCAATTTGCGCTCTGTCACAAATTACCAACCAATCACTTAACCTAGCAACCTACCTTGGTCTCAGAATTAACAACTTCATCAACCAGTAGATCTTGTCTCTCGTTTGTCTAGCCACAGGCTTCGCTCAGCTGCGTTTATTTAGCCGGACTAACCAAAAATGAGACCTATTCGGTAGCATTGCAGCAGCGACCTACTCCGTACATCTCTAGCGCTCTTAATGATAGACCCAATTATAAACGTTCGTAGATTAAGCTCGCTACAACTTGAGTGAAAGGCGCCGAGCCTTGCATTTTCATCACTGTAACGCCCAAGTACGGACAAAATTGATAGAATGTTTGTGCCATACCGGGATCACCCTTAATTGGTATGATTTAGCGGGCCAAGATTCTCTTCCTCGACTTGGACCAACGGCATAATGTCCTTTACCCACCTACTCCAAGCTACTCTATGAATGAGAACATCTGTATGACAACAGAAATCGCAGCATTGTAAAGCAATCTACTCCCATCCGGATCGTTGCAGCCCTAATCGTCAGCACCTTCACCGTAGAATAGCTCTCGGCAGGGATCGTCGCCAGAGAAAGTGGGGTGGCAACAACACAAAAGTTGACGTGTCTGGTGGGTATATGGAGTAGCTGCTGAAGCATTGCTGACGATTGGTTGTCACAGGTCATGACAACTTGGGGGGCTAGGTTGGTGAGGTTAAAGGCTCGGTGGCTAGAGCGCATTGCCCCTGCCAAGCGGTGGATGAGTATGACTTGATTCACGTAGGCTTTTTCCTCCATGACCAGTTCTCACCCAAACCATCTTCTGGCCTCATGCCGGGGCGAGAAGTAAAGGGCCGGAGCCAAGCGACAGGAAGAGGTCATCAATTACCATGTCTTCTACCGATAATACTGAGCTGATTCTTGCCGTTGTGGCACTAATCATTTCTATTCTAGCCTTTGTTATCGCCATCCTGCAGGCTCTCTCGCAATATTTTGCGTCGGCTACGGGATATTCTTCTTGCAGCGAAGCTGTAATAGGAAAATGGGGGCGCTTCGCCAGGCGCCGGATGCTTTGGTCTGAGTTCCGCATCGAAGTGCATTTCGAAACACCCGTGTTATTTGTCGCAAGGCCTGAGAATACGAGAGGGCCTCTCGGAAACGATGAGGATTTCCGCCAAGAGGATAGGAAAATTATACGTCTTGACGGCAGCCATGCAAATCTCAAATACACATCAAGTACCGAAGAGTTCAATGCGCAGCAACAGAAGAACAAGCAAGAGGCCATCCGTACAGCAGACAACGAAAACGCAACATGGTGTCATTTGCTGATGACCATCTATCAAATGGAGAATGAGTCGCGTTCTTGGCAGAAGGAATCGCTAGGCTACCAGCCTCCCTGCGATCCATCGCCTCCTCACTCATTAGTTGTCTGCATGCAGAGAAAGCAGCGAGTCTGGGATAGCATTCCCCAGGGTCTCAGCAAACCCTATGCCACAACCACTATCTCGCATCTAATCGAGATTGCCGCTATGCTCGGTATTCACTGGAAGAACTTCGATTTGGATAATGACCGTTATCGAGCTCAAGGCAACGGCTTTGTCCTGTATGGCTCTTACGTTGATAATTTGGGCATATCTTTTACCTTTCAGAAACAAGGCCGAACCGTATTTGGACAAAATCGTCTGATTCCAAACCACGACATCAAGCAATTGTGCTTTGGTTTGGCGCCAACAATTCTCCAGCGGGAGATGCTCGTCAATGTCGATGGGCGTGAAGATCATGCAACCTTGGAACTTGGCACCTTGGCAGAGATTGCTGATACTCTGGCGGAGTTTGGCTGTGATAACAACACGATTGGCTACTTTAGAAAGAACGCTGGGGATGCTCGTCATAGCCATCTATTTCCTGGTATGTCGTGCTCCAATAGTTACTACTCTCCCCATAACACTACAAGGCCCCTAGATTAGTTCCGATGGATGTATTATCCGTATACCAACTAATTTTTGTCACAGTTCCCTTCGAAATACTAGGCATGGTTGGTCAAATACTTCACATAAAGGATACTGCTTTTCGAATGCTCCCTAATCCCACAGTATATCACTGGGAACCCAACACATTTCCTCTTCCCACACTTACAAATAACATTGTCGCTCTTTTGAGGGTGGTTCAAACACAGACGGCCCGTACGGAAGAGAGTGATCAGATTTCTGAAATATTGGATTGGTGTGATGATATTGCGGAAAAGGTTGAAAAGCCGCCCAATGGATCGATCCATACCAACATCAGCGGTACAGCAACGGCCGATAGGATTGCGCACTTGCGCGGCGGCATAGAGCTCTGTGATCAATACTTGAAAGGTGTTGATATGGTAATGATTTACCAAGTCGTTCGCGTACACATCCAAGAAGTGTTGGGGATGTTGAATCAGAAGCCGAGTGACGAGCCTGAGGATGAGAGGCATGATTCCATTCGCATAAGCGACTTCGATTCCGCAACCGTTGATGAAAAGCATCATCTCCTGGCACGATTATACTGCACATCGGTACGGCTTAACGTCATAGAAACTGTTTACAAGCAGCGGTCACAGTACAACCAGAAAACAAACGCGTATGTGGCGATTGCGGAAGACATGGCGGACTCGGAAGCTGCAATCAAACGTGAGATTAACAAGATTTGGTGTACCCTCATATTCCGAATGCTTCACTGGCTGCAACTGCACGACTTTCATAAAAAGGATATTCAGGTAAGCAAGGGCGATGCATATGAGAGTCGCACGCCGGTCTACATCCTCTAGGCTGTATGGTCAGTTGGTGGTAGAATCACCTCATAGCTTAGTAACGAATGATGGTTTGAACATTTCTTCCATCTTAATTCGATTCAATATTCGCTACACAATGTACCATCTAAGGCTAAGATAGTTAAGAAAATACAGGTAAAAGTGTGGGAAACTCATCAGTTCAGCAGCTCAGTAGTTGTACTGGTTAGGCTCCACGGTCCTTTTAACGATCATAGACCACTGAGCAATCAAGAAGAAAGAAACAAAGCCAATCAGAGACAAGGACAGTAGGATAATCTTGATGGAAAGAATAGCCAAGTTTTTCCAACCCGCCCATGTAAAGGTGTAAAAGGCGTCAGAGATCGTAACGTAACCTCGGCCGCCTACGATCGAAGGCACTACCTTGCCATCAAAAGATCTATCAAATGGAATAATGGCATCATCTTCAATCGGAAGAAGAGATGCTTGGATTCGCATTAGAACAACCTGGCTGGGAACAACGAAACAGACGGATCCGATAATGGTAACGAGGATGACAAGGGCGCATTTGGAGTACAGGACCATGTCTCCAGTCGCCAAATCGAGTCTAAATCTGTACGTGTTGTCGGGCATGAGAAGGTTGAAACAGGGCCAGTCGAATCCCATGGACGAGGCTATCCAGTAGGGTAGCCACCTCGTTATCTCAACTGAGGCCCAGTGTATGACGACCGCTTTCCATGTTGCGTTGAAGGTGCGACCGAACGAAGGCACACGTCTCCAGAACGATCGAGGACTTGGCTTAGAGATGATAAGATGCAACCAAAGGGTGCTGAATTGAACCATGGCAAGTGCAGGAAGAAGTCTCGACAGACGGCTAAATGGGGAGTGCACATAACGAGCAGCTATTACAACTGGGAATGCCGTCACGGCGCTCTGCAGTAGAGCGCAAGAAAAGCCACGGAAGTTGGCCATAAAGCCGTCGGTATCTACCAAAAGGCGATAGATGGCTGCTGGAGAGGACGAGTTTATCCGACTGGGATTGTCGATAGAGTTGAAATCCTGGGCTCGCTCGTCCGCAACATCACCGAGCCCGATGGGGTCATTTTCTCCTCGTTTCTTGTCTTGCACAATAGCAAACACCGGATAAACGCGGGGCAAGGTGTAGTTGAACTATTTTACCAGCGATCTCATTAGTTGCGATCAGAAAACCATCACCGCCGTGAGGCAAGAGTTGATAGAATGCCAGAGTGACTCAGGGAGGTACAAGCACGCACGAGAATGAAGAGAGGCAGGAGAATTGCTAGGTCAACCAGCAAAACGACGCGCGACCACCAGGGTGCTTCGTAAGCAAAATGGACGTTGTCGTCATGATAGAGAGCCCATTGCATCGGTTGCGTATGTGCTGAGGCAGACATTGTAAAGGCGCGCTTGTTAGTGAATCATTGAAGAGACAATGTGGAAAAGGAGGAAAGAAAGTGTAAGATTTGAGATTGACACGGGATGAGACAGTTGGATGTCTCGTGCGTTCTTGTTTAAATTCGCGACTTTACAGGGCTTAAGGGTGGGGTTTGCCGGCTTGTTACCTGTTCAGAAGTGCCATTTCAGTTTCCAATTTCCACTTTTGGAGAGGCGCAGCCATAAGTTGACTCAATAAACCAGTGAAATACGAGGTCCGAACCGCGAATACGGTTCTTACGTGGCCTACATGCGCCGCGTGTAAGACAACTGTTGTAAATACTTGTTAACATAGTCACGATAGAGGCCAGTTGTGCAAACTAGAGAAGAAGACACGGTATGTGAAAATACCATGACAGAGAAAGTTTCCCGTAATTCTGATGGCAGCCAACTGAAAATTAAGAAATCAGAAACAAAGTAGCGTGTTAAGTAAATATGGCTCGGTAGTGGTACCCGGACTGGTATTATGGTGGCTAATTCTTGCACAACAGCGAAGCTAACACGGAAGAGAAGTCGGCTCCCGGACAAGGAAACAGAAGCCGAGTAGCAACACCAGATATTTTCCTTCTTTACTTCTTTTTATATGTGTGAATTTCTTTCGATTAAGAAATTTAAGCATAGATATTGAGTTACTGCTTTAGCCGTCTTGGCGAACCTGAACCAGTCGATCGCAGAATAACAACGGCGTGTAACCGTACAGTGAGTGCCGGAGCTTGTTTTCTGCAGCTCGAAATCGGTTGTCGCGTTGCTTCTGAGCTTTAGTCTTCACCCTTGTGGCGCAAGCGGTTTCCATATTAAACCTTCCTTTGCTAGAGGTACATAGTAGTCTCAATCAAAGGTTTAACCTTTGGTTTGAGTCCTTTCAGAGTTCTGGTGGCATTAACTTAGTGAAGTTTGTCAGAAGCACGCACTCCAAGGCCGTAGAGATACTTCTGCAACAAAGCGCACTGGCATAACTCTCAATTCCGACGTCAGTGAATCAATAAAAGCATACATGTTCCGGATACAACATTCCAGGAAATTATGATGCTTCGGCTATGTAGCAATTATGTTCCCTAATCAACAGACATTAAGCCGTATTACCACAAGCCTAACCCTTTTTCACAAACTGGTACTCAGTAGACAACTAAGTCTCAGATCCGTTAGCCAACACCCACTTGATGACATGTGCAAGGCTGGGCTAGGGGGCAGTCCTTTCCGTAATTTTGTGCGAAAAGAAAAAACAAAGGCCCATTGGGAGCGTATAAGAACAACCATATCTATTCTTCAAGATTCACCTTCATATCAAATTCACAGCTACGCAATTTTGCCAAGCACACCACATAAATGGGTTCAGCAAGGTCGATTGGCATTTACCTATACAGTATGATTCCAAAGGACCAATGTCATTTTAAACGGCCTACTTGGTAAAGCGAAGACTGCAGGTGAGCGCTCGATCTTCTTTACATTAGCCGCTCCACTGATGCTTTGAGTAACACGGAGTACATTTAGCGATTTTGCCGATACCTTGCCACATGAGGTAGCACAACTACATGTCATTACCAGACTCACAGTATCCGGATCAGGTTGGACAAAGGCCCCCTCTTTCTTTGGGCTGGGGTAACTTGTGGATTTAACGGACATCTGAGTGGCGGGGCGCAGGATAACGAAAGCAGAGCGCTTTCGTCATAGGACAGCCGCGTGAGGAACTGCTCCTCCTCGGAAGCTAAGTGCCGGTCTTGACTGTTGAGGCGTCTACAAAGGGAATCATCAACAGTAGGTCACAGGGATCGGCTGCCACCTCCCGGAGATAGAATGGAGTCACCAGTTCAAGACAAGAAAGCCGATGTGGTCCCCCTGGTTTTGTCTAAGACATAACCCCGCAAAAGAACATTTCCCATAAAATCTGGGGTTCCGCGAGGCGTTCGCGACACGCTGTCTTGCGTCCACACTGCTGGGGGATAACAAATCAGACAATGCAGCTTTTCCAGTCAAAGACAACGGCAGAGGGACAGCCAGACATGGATTTGGCTGTGCAAACAGGCAATATTGAAAAGGAGCCTGTGTCTGTTCAGAATGAGAATGCTGTCGTTCAGCAGCCCTTCATCGACCCGGAACTGGAGCGGCGAGTCGTCAGAAAAACAGACATGAACCTCGTGCCATTGGTCATGGCTCTATGTACGTTGCATTGTGCCTACTCTATCACCTGCAGCTAATATCTCTGTAGATCTTCTTGCTTTCCTTGATCGGTCAAATATTGGGTATGTATGCATCCTATCACAAAATTGCGACGTTGGTTTCTCAAAATAGTTACATGCAGGAATGCGCGCATTGCCGGAATGAGTAGTGATCTTAATCTGATTGGAGATCGTTACGATTGGTTGCTCACAATATTCTATATCCCTTACATCATATTTGAGTTCCTTGGGATAATGTGGAAAGTCGTGCCACCACACATCTGGGCAACCATCGTTGTTTTCATATGGTATGAGCCTGACCCAAACACACTTGAAGTACTTAAACTAACAATAGTAAATGTAGGGGACTGGTATCGACTCTTCAAGCGGTCACCCATTCATGGGGAGCAGAAATGGCACTTAGATTCCTCATGGGAGCAGCTGAAGCGGGCTACGGACCAGGAATCCCGTTTCTACTTTCCTTCTTCTATCTCCGACATGAAGTAGGCTTCCGCTGTGGAGTCTTTCTCTCCGCTGCTCCTCTTGCCAATACTTTTGCAGGAGCCCTTGCATATGGTATCACATCAGGTCACCCATCCATTGCGAAATGGAGGGTATTGTTCCTCGTAGAGGGACTGCCCACAATTGTCATGGCAGCCGTGGCCTACTTCTATCTCCCAGATTCTCCCGAAAAGGCCAAGTTCTTTGATGAAGATGAGAGACGAGTCGCCATTGCAAGAAGTGTCCGCCAAGCAGGCTCTTCCGCCAGAATAGGCGGAGTCGACTGGATGGACTTTTGGAGAGGGCTGACCGACATCAAAGCTTGGTTCACCGGTGTAAGAGGATTCAATTTTATGCCATGACGGTCAGTGCTGACAATTATCACAGCTCATGTACTTCAGCTGCAATGTCAGCTTTGCTTCTCTTCCAGTTTTTCTGCCAACGATTCTCTCAGAGATGGGGTTTTCCGACGTAACTGCTCAAGGCTTAACCGCCCCTCCCATTCTTCCTGTCTTTTCTCATTACTCTCATCACGCCTTACATTGCAGATCGAACTCAGCAGCGTGCCTTGATGCTCATCATTCTAACTATCATCGGCGGTGTGGGTTATGTCATCTTAGCATCTGCCAAGTCAGTTGGTGCCCGCTATTTCGGAGTCTTCATGGCGGCCGGGGGAATCTTCCCTTCTATTGCTAATATTCTTCCTTGGGTATTGAGTAAGTGTGAAATAGGACGTCATGCTAGCTGCCTCTCTAACCCTCTCATCTTACTAGATAACCAAGGCAGTGACACTCGCAGAGGAGCCGGAATCGTCCTTCTCAACGTCATTGGGCAATGCGGTCCATTGCTGGGCACCCGGCTATATCCTTCCAAGGAGGGCCCCTTCTACGTAAAGGGCCAATCGGTTTGTGCGGCGTTTATGTTCTTCACCACGCTACTAGTCATTGGTTTACGATTTCTGCTCGCTTGGGAGAATAAGAAGCTGGATGAGAAATACGGGACTATTGAGGAACAGAAAGCGCGACTTGCTGAGGCACAGGAGCGAGGTCAAGTTGCCACTCAGGCTGTGGCGGTAGAGAATTATGGGCCTATGTTTAGATATGTGCTATAGAGGGCGTCTTTGTGTATCTAGACTACACGTAGTACAAATTGCCCATAAAGTACTGTTGCTTATCTGCGCTTTTGAGGATATCCATAGTCACTTTTTAAACTATTTATTCGAACACATGTATTCTCTAGAAATCTATAAGAGGTTCTACATCCACCCATTCAGTCTCTAGTGAGTCTTTGTCAGGCGGAGAAGCTGTGACGCACCCTCCGTGAGGGAAACATAGTAGGATCCAGTCACTCTAGTTGACTTGCCCGTCCAGATGTCAGTAAAGGTCCACTTCGAGCCAGAAATACCAAGATCCTTCAATCATACGGTCACCTTCTGAGAGCCGTACAGCTGCGTTCCAAAGCTTCCGTTACCCAGGTCCGGTCCATAGTTAACGAGAAGAACGTAAGCCTCATGGTTCTTTGAAGGACCGCCAATCCATGCCTGTAGCTGCTTGGCAGCGTTGCTTCCGGTTCCGGGGTTACGGGGCTGCATGGGATACTGCGCAAAGAAGTCGGCAGCAGCAATGGATTGCTTGCTGGTAGTCAGCTTAAGGCCCAGTGCATCGATTTGCTGCATGTCACCGCCAATGACCAAGTTGGCAGCAGCTCCGAGCCAGTGGTTCTGGACAGTGGTTCTAATAGAGTCATTGACACCGGCAAGGTGCTCCGGGTTAACCGTGAAAAGAGCATCCATATAGGGGTAAATCGTAATAGGAACATCACGCTGCGCCTGCAGACCGATGTACTGGCGGTAGTTCTCAATGGCACGCTGGCCGACTTGCCACGCCATCAATGTGTTGGTACCGTAGTTATCCAAATCTTGGTCGGTTCTCATCGATTCAGCGAGGTCGCTCCATACAGGCAACCATGTCTCGTTGCGGCAAAGTTTCCATGAAATATCAAGTCGAATCTTCCTGCCCGACTTCGCGATGGCCTTCTGGTAAGCCTTTACGGCAGCAGAGCTGTCGCAGGCGAGATTGGCGCCGTTTGAGGGGCTACCAGGAGTCACAAAGTCCAGCTTAAGCATATCCACGCCCCAAGAAGCCCACTGCGCGACAACTGAGTCATGCCATTGTTGAACACCATTCTTGCTGAAATCGAAGTCGCAGTTGATCTAGTCGTTATTGCCGTTCAGGATATCACCAACCTTAATCTTGGTACCAACAATAGTCTGGTTGTGTGCGACGCAAGGAACACCGGGTGTGATGTAGACTCCCAGCTTCAGGTCTCTGCTGTGCAACCAAGAAGCCAGCTGAGGAAGGTTAAAACGCGTGGTGTTGTAGATAATACGCCCGTGCTCATCAACTGCGTTGAACGCTTGCCAACCAGAATCAAGACTGCAGAGGTCGTAGCCAGCGGCTTTAAACTCGGGTCGAGCAAGCACACCACACTGAGTCTCGACGAATTTCTGGGTGTAGTACAGGCCAGATTGTCCAGCGAAGGATGGCACAACTTGGGAACCGTTCTGCAGAGCCTGAACGCCATAGGTATTCCAGCCTCGGGCAGAGGACTTGAATCCGTTTCGTGTCTTGGCAGTCTTGAGAACCTTCAGAGGGCCACCGGGAGTGGTATCTGGCTGCGGATAACATTCAGGCAGTCCAGAATCGCGATTCTGGATGCAGAATGGTGCCGGGTGAGTCTTGACAACATCCGTTCTGCTGGGGTCGTTGGTGTAACACGCGTCCTCAGCAGCTGCCCAGTACCATTGATTGTCGCTGTAGCCCCAAGTTGCAGTCGTAGAACCGCTGAGGAGGCAGAGATCGCGGATATCTTGGAAGGCAATGACGGCATCGTTGTTTTGACTTCCCGGGGAGCCTCCCAGGTTAGCCTGTTGTTGCATGAACAGATTTCCCTTGCCGTCGTCACAGTTGACCAGGCTTGCATTGGCCTCGAAACGGGCAGCACAGTCCATGAAGGCATTGTAGCACTCAGTCGTGAGGTTGAGAGTTCCAGGAGTGTAAAGATTGCCACCACATTGAGTCTGCGCGGCTACAGGGCGAAGCAGGAATATCCCTGCGAGGGAGACGAGAAATGCAACAGTTGGTGCCATTGTGCTGAGATGAAGACTAAACACCTTGGGCTATTGCTTCCCTACTGTTCAAAAGAAGTCTTGTTACCATTGTGACGGCGCCAAGGGCCTATTTATACGTATTCATTTACGTTCTCGGAGTCGGCTTCTACGATGTTCGATGTTCATGTTCGGCAGCTCGGCAGAACTTGCCGCTCGTGTGGTGAAATTTCCGGGGCCTAGATCTTGGAGCTGTTCTGTAGTCAGCGGTCCCCAGAGACTGGGTTTTATCCGAGGGTTAATTACTTCTTCAATAGTCGTTTCTTCTAACCCGATGGATGTATAGAGCATCCAAGTGCAGCATATTTCGTCACGAGTCTCATATCTTTTCTGGGGTTGGATGTAACGTGGAGTTTCTCCGCAAAGTCATCAATACGCCTTGTACGGAATCTGGGGAAATATTCAACTTGTGGAGAGAGGCCGCGGACGATTGTTCGGCGTATACTTCGGCGCGCCAATAGCTAATGGACTGAATTCATCCCGCAAACCATCAATAGGCTGAACGTGCTAGGAAATAGGCCTAAAACGTACGATGTGGTTCTCTCAAGTGGCCAGATGGGTGAAAGCCTAATGGGCTCCGAACCTTGCGAAGGGAGGAGTTGGTTGATAGGTTCATATATCCACTAACACGACGCGTAAATAATAAGTACCTGTATTCGGCTGCATCCTTATATTAACGTCACTGCTCTGGTAGACCAGGATTCTTCGATACATAATGCTTCAAAGTAGCAATCTGGCTCTTGTCATCCAGGTATTGGCCTAGAAACCCAGGGTGGAAAAACGAACATACCTAAAGGGCATTTGTACTGAAATCGCCGCGGTGGGTATATCTCGTGCAGTAAAATGCGATAGTGAGAAAGCGATAGTAAGACCTAGTGACATACTTTTGGCGCGTCAAAATGAATGAAGTAAAGCTCGCGCTGCCCGGACTTGAATTGAGGCATAGCCTCTCCTTGACTGTCTCAGAAATCCCGCCCTATACAGCTTAGAATAGCCGTTTCCACTATTGCAAGGCGACATGCAATGGGTTCCGCATAGTATACAAACAAGCCACTGAAATACTCCTTGTTGCTTATTTCAGCCTGAGGCGTAGTCTGTTAATAAAACTGTTTCATACGAATTGGCTGCTTCCCATCCACCATCATAAAAGCTCTCTTCGACTTCGTGCATTTATGAAAGTCAATTCATCATTTGTCTACTCCTTAGAAAAAGATGTTTTGTATTTAGAGTCGCTTAGTATTACATCTCCGGAGCATTTTTTCTACCTGCATTGTTTATCAGCTGAATATCCCTATAGCGGCTGAGTTGTTGGAGAATTGCCCTATACGCCAATGGTTGTTCACAACCCAAATAGTTAAAATAGACACCTTTGTTGACCGTAATGTACCACACTGCGAAGCGTACATAACGTGTCTTAAGCCCTGATAAGTTTTTTTCCTTTCCTTTTCTTTTTTTTTCAAAGGGAGTATTGCACAATGTTAGATAGTAAGTAGCTGCGTTGTGAATGTAACTAGGACCCTCTTACCACGACTTGTTTCATCAATGTGAGAGATATAAAGGTGTCAATTTACAAAGAAAAATTAGATGAATTTACCACAATCTTATATAATACACTAATTTAGGCATCATGGTGTAGAAACGGCGTTTAGGAATGTTCTAATTCTCCGTTTGCCCTGGCCCATTTTTTTGCGGCAAATCCCAGATCCATTGCTACCATTATGTAGCAACCAACGCGTATGGATGGGGAAGATAAAATAAACAAATTCCTGAGCATACTTAATGAATTCTCCGGCAACATAGGTTTCCTGATTGATTAGATAGAAAGCCTGGAAAATATCTATTTGAGAGATTTGATCTGCCGTGGTTACAGGGCAGAAAAAGACAGGCTTGTGGTACAGAGAGACTGGTAGACGAAATGAGGTTAATGCGCTCATTAAAATTGATGATGTTAACGAATTTGAATGATATCACACGTCTATATCATCTTTGCAGCGATTGAACCCATGATAATCAGGGCCGATTCACTGGTGAGACCGAGGCGTATTTTCAACGCTCATAAAAGTCCGGTCAGCAGGCCCTTAATACGGCAATGGTCACTAGAACGCTATAGAGAAATGCTTCGGGAAAAACAGGCCAAAAAGTACGATTGATTTCCTGTTCAGGCGTATCCTGATATATGATGAAAGATTTCCACTGGTTGGCTGACTCGTATGGCTCAAAGCCCAGCCGACAGCTCGGCCAAGTACCAGGTCCGAGGTGCGAGGTCAAAGACTCAAAATGGGACAACCTACATACTAAAAACGTTCAATATTCATTCGCACTCGGGAATGGTCAGGATTCCGATAGCCCATGAAATAAGGTCCCTAATTTAATAATTGCCTACCACGTAACGTCTCATCCACTCGTTTTGCCATTTTGAAGTCTTATAATAGTGCCAATTAGCAAATTATTGTGACACCGAAAAAAGTCGCTGACGTTGTGGTGGGCAAATCACCTAAGAATCTTGTTGGGTTTAAATCAAAGTAAATGGCAGTTCTAATGGTCATATCTTGTACGCTATGCAACTCATGAGCAATTCTGATATAAATTTGATCATTTCCCAGTATATCGGTGGTAGCAAAATTATATACCCATTCAGATGAGTTGCAGCGCTGCCGTATTTTCTCGGAAATATCCCAAATGTGGATCAAGCAAATCCGTCGCCAGTGTATCAGATTGGATCCAATTTAGGAGGTGGTATGGTGAAAATTATCACCAGTACGAAAAAGATTCGGACTCTAAAATTAGACCAGCATTGATTGGCGCTAGGCCATGTTCTTATAAAGTCCGGGCCATGTTGCTCGTAGAAGAACTCAAGCAACTCCTCAATCACTGAATATTATTCGTTCCTCGTGTTCAACTCTGAAAACGGAAAACCATTGTTGAATTCTATTTCTACAGCAACTATGACCTCCAAGCCTACCCTTATTTTCGTATCTGGAGCATGGCACAGCCCTGATACATGGAACAAACTTACTGCTGAGCTGGAGCCTCAGGGCTACAAAACAGTTTGTACTTCTCATCCTTCAACCCTGTCTGATCCGACGAAGGGTATATTCGACGACATTCAAGTAGTCAGAAACGCAATCTTGGCCGAGGTTACTCAAGGCCAAGATGTTGTGGTCGTTGTTCACTCATACGGCGGAATGGTGGGCCCAAGCGCTATTAAGGGCTTGACTGATGCCACAAGCGAGCGACCTGGACGTGTCATCGGCATTGCTATGATGGCAACTGGCTATTGTGTTGACGGGAGTTGGCTTCCTCGAAGGAATTGGTGGCAATCCGCCCCCGTTTTGGAGGGCTGATACCGAGACGGGATTTGCTACGCTGATAGTTGATACGAGGGAGCTGTTCTACCACGATCTCCCAGAAGAAGAAGGCAAATACTGGGTTAGCCGGCTGACGAAGCATTCTTTAAAGTCCCTTACAGATAATGGGGAGCATGTTTACTCGGGCTGGAAAGATGTTCCAACTCGATACTTGATCACGACTGACGACAGAACTTTCCCGACCGAGGTTCAATTAGGCATTGCCGAGAATGCCAAGCAGCAAGGGGGTGATATTATTGTTGAACAAATTCACACGAGTCACTCGCCGATGCTCAGCAAGCCAAAAGAGACGGCAGACTTTATTATAAGGGCCATTGAGACTTTTACCAAATGAGAAAGCTTGTAGCGCTGGAAACACAAGCCTATTTCCGCATCGGCCTGTATAATATTGTATATAGACCTTCGTAATCGTTCGTCATATTCAATCAAATTGTTATCCGATAGGTAAAAATAACTTTTGTGAAAGACAATGAGTTCGATCACTAGGACCTCAATGAATAATTACCATGGTGCTTTTCCGTCTCAATGCATCTAATTGCTGTAGCACTTTTCCGTCGTCACAATTTTCCGTCCGGGGGGTTGAAGCTCATACAAATGTGAGATTAGTACAGGCTATTTAGCTAAACTTAGCCAGGGTATCTCCAGCATTAAACCTAGCTTTATATGGGATAAGTAATTAACTAACTTTATCACGTTAACATGCAATCATGATATTACGGCCAATTTTGAGAAACATTTTTTTTTTGCGTTCACTCCTCTACCTCAATAGGAAAGCGCGCGCCCTCCCTTTCTTTCATGATCATGGATGCCATTGTTCGCTATGCAGTCTGTATGATCCATCTAAAGAGTTGAAGGCCCTTGCAAGCCGACTTAAGTTTAATCAGACTGTTATCTCATTATACAATGTACTTGTACGATGAAGAGCATTTTCTGATCAACTATGATAGTGTGGCAAATGCAACATGTATGAAAGGCACAAGCAACACAACTGACAGATCACTTTGTTGACATTATAAAGAACATTAATTTATGGCAAAGGAATTTTGATATATAGATTCTTGGCTACAAATGTTTTCGAGAAAGCTTAAAGAACCCGAATGCGCATATCTGTGTATTCACAGAACATAGCGACTGAATTGAAGTTAGCTTCCAATTTGATATATGCCCCAAGGGGCCGTTAATTATTCACTCACAATTTCATATTCTCCCTGTCCGTCAAGTCAAGCTGGTTAGTGTCTACCACACGAACATCTTTGGTTCCATCGGCGTTTGTCGTTTCCACAAGACCGTTGTTGGCCACAACATTATCTGCCTCGAGTTTGTCGCGGCGTTTATTCTCGCGGCCGAGATATATTCGAAGAGTAATGATGATAATGGAAGGGAGAATAGCAGCAACCTGTCATCTGTTAGTACACTTGAAAGAGTAATGTCACTACTTCTACGTACAATGAGCAAAATGATCCAGGTGGGCTTGTATCGAGGCTTCCATCTTGGCTCAAATAGTTGGGGGGAAATAATGTTTCCCAATCCATATCCGATATGATAGAGAGCAATAACTGTTGTCTTTTTGGTGTGTCCAGCAGATGCGTTTGCTGCCCATATCATTACAACAGCATAGGGTACACCGGTTGTGTATCGTAGCCAGACACCCACGATGAGGCCCCAACGATTAGACCATGGGAGAGCTATTCATTATGAGGATTAGATACACATACACCATTCACAGAAACCTTTGAGAAATACCTAACAATAGTATGCTGGATATGACAGCAGGTACGTATGCGATGAGGGATATCCATGCTCGGGAATTCTGACGATTTAATCAGCACGTATGCGCAGAAAACTAGAGCCCACAACTTACCCGGGTCAAGTGTAGCGTAATTGCAGCTGCAGAGAGTGTAAAAAACGCTATAACTCCACTAACAGTGCTAAGCAGCGTAGTTTGGAAAACTGTGAAGCCAAACGAGTTGATGATTAATGAAGTCTGATTGTTAATGCCATTGCCCATCTCCTGAGACCAAGCGTGTAGAGCAAACAACCATGTTTTCGGGTCTTTGATGGCTTCAATAAATCTGTAACATCAATGTTAGATTATAAAAAATTGATTTGTAGATTTCATTTCTCATACTGATGTTTCTTGAATTGCTTCTGCTCGATACCAGAATTGTTGCCCTTTATCCTCAAGATTGCTTGAGCTCGCTCCTCGTAAGTCAAAAAGTCGGCGTGCAAGGGGCTATCAGGGAAGAACAAGTATACTAAAACCCCGAATATGATGGTAATTACACCAGTGATGACTGTAGATAATTGGTTAGCTGCTAGAGAATTTGTCAACGAATGAGAGCGAGGGGACATGCCCATCAACCATTTCCAAGGGTGAAATGACCCTGTTTTAATCCATAGTACACCGTAAGATAGGAAGCCTGAAGTGATGGGGCTAGAGTTGCCAATAGACCACATGACTGACATCATGACAGCCTGCTCCTGATATGTGAAGAACATGGACATGGAGAGGAGAAACGCCGGTACAATGCATGCTTCGCTTAGTCCGAGGAGGAATCGGACGACAAAAAGAGACGCGAAGTTATTGCATGGGATATGCAGCAACGTTATGCCACCCCTGTGATTACCGCAGATAATTAGCTAATCGGGTCAATACCAATGATGATGGGTGTTTAATGACGTTGATCTGAACCTACGCACCAAACAATGAGATTGCCGGCCAGCCATTTCCCAACAGGAAAGCGTTGCAGAGCCCAGTTCTGCGGCCATTCGGCCACCATGTAACCGAAGTAGAATATAGATGAGAGCCAGTTGTACTGGTTTGAACCCAACTTTGCATCTTCGAGGATCCCAAGGATTGCCGAGCTCCCTAGCTATACTCAAAGAAACGACAGCTTGTTAACGACAGCAACACGAAACTGGCATTCAAGTAGCTGCGAACAGGGCCAACCAACGTACTGTCTGCTTATCCACATACATCAGATGATATCCGATGCATAGAAAAGGAAGGATTCTCCAGAGACATTTCTTGCGAATTATTCGAGCTTCTTCTGGTGTCGGATCAGATACCTGGACCTTGGAGAAGAGCTTGTAGCTCTCGTCGGCTGAGCGATCGGATAATTTGAGAGTGGCCCTCGCAGACTCATTTTCCTCCTGGGAGTCTGGCTGCGAGTGTGTCGTTTCCTCGTATGCAATCTTGGACGACATGGTTGTAACACGGGAATTACTGACCAAAAAGTAACAATGGCCTGTCCCAGACTTCTACATGATACCTGCTTTTCGTCTGCTCTTTTATCCAAATATGAAGCTCTACACATATTTAATATGGCGCCATTGATCTAGTATCGATCGTCATCGCTGATTATCATCTTGTTACGTTTCCTCAATGAGCATAGATAGGCAGTAGTGCCGAATATGCGGAGTCAATATGCCAGGGAGCAAATTTATAGGTAAGTCTTCGTTATCAAGTAAAAGACGAAATAAGAGAGATTGCCGCGGGAATGCATCCGATAGTAGGTAGATATTCCCGGTGTCGTGATATCCGGCGTAGTGGTCTTGCGTCATGGCCGTGGAGTTGACGTGCTTTTTTATAGGCCTATCATATGTCTCAGTATGGGCATATCAGCCCGCATCCGGTTAAAGTCTTACATATCTTTCTGCCATTACACCGATAGTTCAGTACAAAACTCAATCTATCTGAATACTTCTTTATCCCAAGATTAGAAATTCTCATCAGTTAGCGTGATGGGAGCTTAGATTCGGCCAACTTCCAGGCGGATATAAAAGAATGTTATAGTTTGCATTTCGCTGACTGACGCCGCCAATCAGGAATCTTCAGCATTCAAAAAAGACAGCACACATATGCAAGGATGGCTGGCAACTCAAAGCCACTTCGAGTCCTAATCGCTGGTGCTGGCATCGCTGGCTTGGCAACCGCAATCTCACTTACACGAATCTCTGGCATACCAGATCTAGATATCCAGCTGTATGAACAGGCCCCGGAGCTCCGGGAGATCGGAGCTAGTATTGCCCTTAGCCCCAATGTAAGATCTACAATTCAGATATGAAAAACTTGATGAGACTTCCATGCGTTGCCAGCTGCTAACCGTCACATCGCAGGGCTTACGAACACTCGAAAAATTGGGAGTAGATTCTGCTCTGAGTGACGAAATTGGTTTTCGCGGCCCGAGTGGAATACCGCACTTCTATAGGTATAGTATCGCTATCTAATTACACAAATTTTATAAATCCCTCTAATCGTGCAATGATTAAGGCATTGGAAGACGAATGAAGTGGTATCAGTCGATACCTTCGCTAATGTGCCTGATCGACGTCATCAGACGACACGATTCCACAGAGGACACATTCATGCAGCCCTGCAGGAGCACGTACCAAAGGAATGGATTCATCTGAATAAGAAGATATCCCACGCTGAAGCCAATGACGAGGGTGTTGTCCTTTTCTTTGAAGACGGTACTAGCGCCCACGGAGACATTTTGATAGGAGCAGATGGAATTCGATCAGTAAGCTCCTGGTTTAATGCTGTCAAGTTATTCTACATGCTAATATTTCCAATAGAACGTTAGAGCTGCATTCTATCCCGATTATAAATTGAGGTTCAGCGGGAAATTATTCATGAGATCTACGTTTGACGCATCACTGGTGGAGGGCAAAGTGCCTGATTTGCCAGCAGACGCTGCTCACTGGGTGAGTTATAATATTTGCCCATTAGCGACGATGAACTTCTGCTGATTATTCACCAGTGGGGAACTAAAGACACATTCTTCTCCTCAAGACTTGGTAATAATATCGACTCAGCTTTTTTCGACTAATAGAATGCATGGCTGACTCTGTACAAGGCAAGGGTTTATACACTGTCGTGGGTGCTTACGATGATGGGCGCAGCGCTGAAGAATTAGAAAAGTCAATTACATGGGACCAGGCCGGTAATGTCCAATTCTTGAGAGAGAAATACAAGGTTCGAGCTTGATTGGAGAGCATTATTTGCATCGTGGAAACTAACAGCTTCAACAGGATTGGCACCCCGTCATCAAAGCTCTTACGGAGCTGACGCCACACGCCCGTCTTTATCCCAACTACGCGGGCGATGCGCTACCCTCTTGGATCCCTGTTTCACGTGTCACTCTAGTAGGTGATGCAGCTCACACTCATGGAGGTTCTTTCGCTGCAGGTGGCTCGTTGGCTCTCGACGATTCCCTCGCACTTGGACTGGCTTTCAAGCAGGTCTTTTCATCCGGCGCATCAAAGCTTTCATTTTCCCAAGAAGGTATTCGCCAGGCATTTAGCCTATATGACCAAACAAGAAGACCACATACGGCTCGCTTGCTAAGCATCGTTCATGGCTTGATAAATCGCAAGGCGCCGACGTATGAGACAGTCGAGGAAGCAGACGAGGCGCTTCGAGCTAGAATGAGAAGCCGACCAGATCTGCTGTGGCTCTCTGAACATGATGTAGAAAAGGCCTTTGAGCAAGTGGTTAAGAGCTCTGGGCAAAATACCGCAAACGCAGAAGAACAGTCAACAGCCTCAAGGTCAGACCATCTGCCAGAAAATGCAATTGCCTTGCGTGCTAGCAAGTTATAATAACTCGCACAACTAGAGACGTTAGATCAATAGAATGTACGGAAGTTTATTCCATAGATTCAAGAGCTAGCTACGAATTAATATAGCTATAATAGCATAGAATACAAAATGTTCGTGTCATGATGATACATTATCCTTTTCCTTTACCAGCACTAACCGTTATGATGATCTCCCTCAAGACTTGCAAAGTCCAACATACTAACTCCAACAGTAGGAAATAGCGTACCATTGTCATACGCATCGAACCAAAGTGTTCTTGGGGATAAAAAGTTTCCGATGTCGCTGACAATGCTCTGATTTTGCAGTGACGGATTATCGCAGTCATCTCGCTGCATAATCGCACCCTCATATCTGATTTCTCCCAAATCTTCATTCTCTGTATGGCTATTGACGATGGCACTGCTTTCCGTTGCCGGTGGAGTCGGTTGGCTGAGCGCTACAGGTTCTGATTCCCAGATTCTGTGCCACTGAGCTACATCTCCAGAGTTCCCGTTTGTAGTCCTTGCGTCTTTCATTGTGAATTCTCCATCGAGGCGGCCAAATAACCTTCCGATTAGATCGTTGTTGTATTCCATCCTCTTTTGCTGCTGTAGTTCCAAGAAGATGTCGCAAGCGCTAATCAACTTCTCTATGATTCCCAGATAGCGCTTTGTCACCGGATCGTGGACACTGAACTTGTCCAACACCTTACAAGCATCTCCCAATCGCTTCCTTCGTAATGGCACGGATCCTTCTAGATCACTGAAAAGAGCAACCCCAATGATCAGTGATGCTGCAAATGCCGAATTCACAACGAACGGCAGCCTTTTCGGTGTCAACTTGTTGGTTAATAGTGGCTGGAAGAGATCGATAGTACGAACGGCTGAGTCGACACATGCTTGAGCAAGAATGTTCCGTGAGGGGGACAAGGAGGATGTGAGTTGGCTTGTGTTGGGGGACGAATCTCTCTCTTCTGGCGCCGGCGACGAAGAAATATAATCGATTAGAAAGGGTCGAGATAATAACATGATAGTCCAATAATAGGCCTCTTTCAGATGAATGAGTCCGATATTTGGCCCAGTTCCAGCTTCTGTTTGTACTTCGTCGCGAGGAGGAATGTTGTCGACTTTCAGGCCTCCACCGAATCTAGTCGCCCAGCCACGATGAAGCTCGCTGATTTTCTTCAGGCATTCTGTTGTAATCATTCTCTTTGCATAAACTTCAGTTAATATGTTCTCGAAAATGTATGACAAATCATTCATGGCTGAGTAGTGCTCCTTCGCTGCAGTATCGCGAGTTTCCAGGGTGGCCGGCGGTCTGCCAAGTGATGCACTCATAAACAAATCCAGAGTCCTAATGCCTTTCCATAGACGCTCTCTTGTCATGTACTCTGTTGAATCGTACAATGCAGAAACATCTTCTCTGTGAAGTCCCAGCGCATAAGCTCCACGCACAGCTATACCCAAGTACATAAAGGCGGCGTTCCTGCGTGATTGGGCTAGAAGATACATGGCTATAAGAACATGGCACTGAGTAGTGGCAATGCTTGGATCATCCATTAGAGTTGCCAATGTCACATATCTTCCATAGTTAAAATGTCGCTCGGCTCTCTCGTCGTAGTTGTCGGGACACGCCTGGGCGCCAATGGCCAGTATCAACGAATACGTGGCACTGATTGCATCAACGGGCTCTTGAGGTAGACGTAGCCAGTCAAGGATATCGTCACATATTTTGGAGTCGTCAAAAAGCTGGAGAATGGAGTGTGTGGCTTGTCGGTACCAATACACAAATGATTTTGCTTCGTCTTCAGTCGGTCTAGGTGGTGGCTCCGTCCCATGATGGAGGATCGAATTATGACCTTTGCTTGGACATGCCTCAACCATGTAGTGCCGCATTGGATCATCGACGAAGATACAATCCCCCACACGATCGCGAACAATGCGCCGGATATTCTGGAGAAAGCTGTGGTTGGCAGAGTCGCCGATGAACATGAAGGTGCCTCTATCATCTTTGATCAGCCTCGAAAGATGAGGAAACCGCAGTGCCATCTCCTGCTGGAATCCGTGTGATTGCTCATTGTTATGGTCTGACGGCACACTGCTTCGAGTTTCGATAGTTGTACACCGCGGATCCGACAGCTCAGACAGTGGACTTGGCAGCGCTGAGGCCATGAAAGGAGAATGCCGACGAAGATAAAGACTGCACTCCGAGACGACTCCCCTCTCTACACACCGTCGGCATGGTTGTCGTCCATCGCAGCGCTCTTTGCGCCGCTTGCAGTTTGTGCATGCTCTGGCACATCGCCGCCGGTCACTATCTTTGACCTTTTTCGTGGGCATACTGTCGCACGTACTCGTATATGAGGGATCTGTCGGGTATGGACAGGTATGAAGCCGACAATGGGTGATAAGCGGCGGCCAATTGCCGACGCCAAATCAAGCTGCAGTTGGAAGGGGTCGGAAAGATACCCGGTTCGGATCGTACTTCAAGATTACTTACTTGTGTAGCCGCCTCGCGTTGGCAAGATTGTTATTGTTATCTTTCAGATGATGAAGATTACATAGATAGAACTTGTCCTTGCGTAGCGATTCACTTTGATTGTCAAATCCCTCGCTTGGCGATGCCCGGCCACTCTACAGAAGCATGAGAAATGGGAAATGCAACCCGGCGGTTTCTCCGGCTGGGATACCGCGCGGGTATTGGATCACACAGAGCAATTATTGGCAACTCTTCCGTGCTGTAGCCACCGAAGGCTTACGCTAAGCTGACTATATCATTGCCACCGACTTAGGAGTAAGCCAAGGGCCCCAAGCACATACAGGCAAGAGTCAAGGATGGTCCGAGCATCGGATAGCGGGCGTAGGCCATCTTGCCCTTTGCCGATATCACGATCCGGTTAGTACTAGCTCAGTGGGATGAACAGGAGGAAACGCGGGAGACGCGGGGCGGCCACTGCGGGGGAATAACGCGGGGAGCCTCACGGCAATCCAGCACGGGTATCCAATTTGACACTAAAGAGCAAGCCAGCTTGTGCTAGTAATGGAGAATTTGGCTAGAAACAGAAAGCTAATGGACCGGCCGATATCAAGGTAGTCCCTTGAGAGGGTCTACGACGGCTATGACGGCTACGAGAGACGGTTCTCTGATTCATGGCAGTGGATTTCTTGAGCCGTTGGTGTCTACTATATGTCGTGAGTATTAATCATAGACATACAATACAAAACAGACACCAATAGAGATCATTCGAGATTTCCTTGCAATTCTGATTAAGACACTATGCGTTGATGGACCTTACATACTTATGTCTCCCGCTGCATTTATATTTTGTTGATTCAAACAAGAGACTAATGGTGATAATTTGAATACATGTGGCATTGTGCTATATACTGCTATTCATAAAGCACTAAACCATTTGATGTTTTCAGACTTGGGTACCATTCGGTTGTGCCTCATCGGGAACGTGCTGTTCCTTCATAAACCCTGCAAAAAAGCTGTTGACTGCAGCTGTCTTCTCCATCGACCCAACGTAAGAAACATACTGGTCTGGTCGAATAATAACAATGCATCCATTCTGAGGAATACCCAGGGCCTCATAAATATTTCCAAAGCCTTCATGGTAAGAAACGTCATCCACAAATATTTTGTTGTAGTCCCAACCATCAATTTCGTCAAAAGGGCGGAATACCTCTGGGAAGTCGAGAACGGTGACGCTCTGACGTGGAGCATTGTGAATGAGAAGAACCTCGAATACTTCATCGGATCTAGCTCCCTTGGGAGTGTAGAGGTTCAAGAAAGAGTCGGGGGCACTGAAAGCTTCCGAGAGCTTCCAAAGCTTGTCCCGCTGCTGATTTTCATTAGCGTTTCCGGCAAAAACTACGACTCGCCAGCGTCCGTTGCTAGGAAGCACTTCGTGAAGATGCCAGGGCCGGGCATCTGCTTGACTCAGAACCTTGTGGCTCGGAATGCGCATGCCCACTGTTATGCCGCCGCACAGAGATTGGTCAGAGATGACCCGATGCTTTGCAATCGCGACGGACACGTCTGTGCCGTCACCCTGCTCTTCACTACTACCTTCTTTTGCAACAATTGCACTTGCACCGTAGTTCACAGCTACAATAGACAACGGGTCAGCACGTATCATAGCAACAAGACAATAGAGGTTCCCTACCAATACCACTAGCAAACATGTTGCCCTTCTCGAATGCTGCTTTAAACTCCTCCATGCTAATACCCTCTGCATCCATGACATCTTTGGCGGGCCGACCGGAAAAGAGCCTGGAGAACTTGTGATCAAAGGCGATGAGGTCTTGGGCGATGCGACGTCTTTCGGATTGGTACGTCTTCAGAATTGATCGCCGGGCGTAACCTTTGACAACACTTGCAATCTTCTAACCGAGATTGAAACCTAATAGGTGTTAGTATGTCGTTGTAATGTTGGCAACTCCAATCTCGTCCTTCCCAATCACTTACTGTCTTGCATACTGACATTCATTCCCTGTCCTGCCTTGGGGCTGTGAGAGGGTTAGCCATTCGTTCGGCTTTCTTTTGCCCGCCATAGTGGCTGCATAATCTTACCTGTGAGTGTGTACTGCATCTCCCGCCAAAAAAACGCGCTCATGCACAGAGAAAGAAGTTCCAACCCGTTGACCTATCTGGTATGCGGTCCACCAGTCAAGTTTACGGTAGGTAATCTTATAAGGCGCCAGAATCCTTTGTGCAGACTCCAGAATCATCTGAGGATGGATCTTAGATCGGTCAGCCCTACTCGAGTTGTCTCCAGCCTTTTGGTTGGTGGTGGTTAGCTGGATGTAAAGTCGGACGAGCTTATTTTCCCTCGGTATGACCATAATACTCCCGCAGTCGGCAGAGTGAATCGCGCATCTCATTCGGATATCCGGGAAGTCCGTAATGGGTACAATATCTAAAACTCCCCAGATATAGTCGGTCGAATCGCCTTCAAGTTTGAGGCCAATCTGGTTGCGTGTCCACGAGTGTGCGCCATCAGCACCGATCATGTACTTTGCATGAATCACTTCTTCGCTATTTGCCTTTGCGTTAATCTTTGATGCATCAAGCAAATCTTGGGTGTCGTCCTTGGCAAGGTCGCTGCGAAAAAGTCCGTCTTGTGTACCCTGACCGTTGGCAGATGTTGAAGATTGCTTCGGAGTGGCCTCTTCCTCCGTAAGATGCCTCAAAGTCACAGTGATTGGATAAGCGGCATCATCCTCTACCGCAGATTCATCGATCTTGAGACTCGACGGCATCACCCCTCTCTTCACCCGAATGTCACTGGCCTCTGCGATTGAGTCGAGGAAAAATCTCTCGATCCGACCTTGGTGCAGGACAACTTGCTGGAAACGGCTGATGCCAGGGATGGTGTCTGGAATGCGATCACTTCGTCTGATGATTCCATTCTCATCTGGGTTCCAAAGACAGATTTCAAGCATATGGTTTGCTTCGCACCATGCCCTATGCCCAAATCCCAGCGAGTCAAGGATCTCAAGAGTACGACACTGAAGACCATCTGCTTGTCCGTTGAAGATCTTGGTTCCTCTCTTGTCGACTATGCGCGCGTTGATACCACACTTGGCCATCCATGTCGCCATCATTAGGCCCGCCGGCCCTGCTCCAACAATGAGAACATCCACGTTGCTTTCTGGAATAACGCTCATTGTGTTTACGTTGAGGTGGAAAAAACTAAAATTTATGATGTTAGTGATAACTCATTTGTAAAAAGGGTAAGTCAAGACTATTAATACAGGTTGATCGGCGTCAATATCTGTCTCTTGTGTCACCCTCCCATAGCATCGCCGTTTATTCGCCCGACCCGAAAGCCAAGAGCCGTCGCAATCCTTCTCACGCGCAGCTACTTAGCCTTTCATTTCCTTTGATACTATCACAAACTATATTCCAACTTAGCAATTTGGATACCCGAGCTTCAATATCAACCGATAGAGTTCTTACTTGTGCATTAAATGCTTCGGAACCTGGCTTTACAGCCATCGGATGCTATTTCGGTAGCCTGGCCCTGCCCCGCATCCGATGAGCGAGATATTCTGATGCCGAAATTTTGTTCATCTAAGTTTACATGTGTAAATGGTGAATGAGCCTCAGACTTCATCAAATGGATAATCAAAGAGACATGGTTATACCTTCAAGGAACCCTAGAGGACGGCACCAAGCGTTTGTCAAATAGATTGGAGAGCTATTTCCCGCTTGGTAAATGCCCCGTTGCCGAGTCGATATACAAATGGATGAGAGACTGGGTGACCGCCATCGTCAGGCTACAGAGAGATATAGGTCACAAGCTGCTGTCTTCAATTGAAACTATAATTTACCACATAGATTGATGATTGATTTTCATGGCGATATTTTGAATTTAACGAATCGAGGTGGTTTTGATCTGTCGTAGAGCTCTAGTTGCTACACCAAAACCACTGTGCATGGATGCTGGAGTCACCAACCGGGGTATCCTGTTACTCACATTTGACAAAGCGACTACATAGCCAGCGCTGGGTCTTTTATTGGTCGATTTATTTACGAGACACTTTGCTTTCCAACTTTGTTATGGTAAAGATGTGACGCCCCGGACTTTGATAATTTGATAACAAAGAGATTCTCCTTATTTTTAGTGGCGGCGGCAGAAATTCCGGCAGATGCCCACTTACAATGCGGGGATATTAGTTTACAACAATATTCGTCACCCAAACCAGCATAAACGTGTGGGCTCAATCCAGCAAAGAAAGCAGAAACGCCCGGCGCTAGTAATTGGAGAATATGGGGGCGGATCAACCACGGGCTTGAAGTGACGCGTAACCGATGGTGTTTGGGGCTATCTGCGGAGCAAGGATGAAGCGTTCCATATGAAGCTTAGAGATGATGCCTTCTTCCCGATTAACGCGTAGTCGTTTCGGAGAAGTAAGTGGGAGATGACTTCCTGTGTGAGATAGCGATGTCGCTATCCAGGGGTGGATGTAACCCCCTTCCAGTATCCGGGATGTTTGATTGGATAAACAGTGCTTCCAAATCTACGAAGTTGATAATCACAATTTGCTGCTCTAACTATTTTCCATCAATGCACCGTCTTAGCCTCAAATGTACTTACTTCCATTGGCTAGTTCACTATGCGGCCATCGGACTTTCTGAAAAGATGTACGTTGTTCTAACTCTCCGTCATAGTTATATAAAGAAAGAACACAATCCCATGTAATCTCCTTTGAAATGACGCCCGGCTGTGCTTTCCATCATTGGTCTTATCCCTCAATCATAACTCGAGGCCGCCATCATGAACCAAGTATCACAACAGCGCACTCTCCAAGACATCGAGAATGAGCTCGATATCACAATCTATCCTGGGACGGAGGTGATGGTAGATGTCGGATCACATCACTTTATCAAGTCCGGAAATGGCGTCGGAGAAGGACGCGTCCTTGTTCCTCAGCCCTCCGATGATCCCCTTGATCCATTGAACTGGACTTACATCTGGAAACTCACCACGATCATTTGCGCCAGCTTTGTCTCCATAAGTCAAAACCTTGGCCCTCTCGCAAATGCACCTTTGTTTGGTTTGGCTCCCAGGGAGGTGGTATCTCAGTGTCTCCAGAAGCTAACATGTGTCGAAACAGGTTTATACATGGAAGAATGGAACGTGAGCCTAGCAGATGCCGTTCAAACGACAGGTAGTCATCAATGACGGTCATTTTAACATATAGTGCTAATTATTAATCTAGCTGTATCGATTCTTGTCCTCGGGTTTAGCAATTTGATATGGATTCCGATTTCGACTTGTTTTGGTCGAAGGCCGGCACTCATTTTCAGTACTCTGATCTGCACAGTGTCCTCAATCTGGAGAGTTCGATCAACCAGCTACAAATCCTTTCTTGGAGCCTCAGCGTAAGTGATCATTCCTCTTAGCATATATCAACTTGATGATTTGATAGACTCGAAACTAATCAACTCTATCAAGTCTGAATGGTTTCGGTGCCGGCCCTTGCGAGAGTTTAATGCCACAAATAATTGCCGACATTATTTTCCTCCACGATCGCGGTAAATACCAAACATTATACTTTGCGATCTACTTTGGGTCGCTATCTGTGGGTAACCAAGGTACTGTTGGTCTACAACCATGCATCTACTAATCTGGCTCTTCAGATCGGCCCCATCATTGCTGGCAGCATGGCAGAACGATTCGGATGGAGGTCCTTCTGGTGGCTTAATACAGGGTGAGGAGTAGTCTTAATTGTAATCTATGGCTACAAGATATGTATAGACACTGACACTGAAGTTGACAGGTTGCTCATCTTTACTCTATTTCTCAACATTGCCTTACTTCCAGAGACACGTTTTGCGCGGAAACCCGAGAATAAGACAGCATCAGACCCTGCTCCTCTGGTGGACGAACCTGAAATTAAGGGCAGTTCCATTGTTGATCACTCAGAGGATGCCTCAGGTCAACAACCTCAAGATCAGTGGTTATCGCGTGGACACCCATCTCTGAAGCAATTCAACCTCTGGGGACCTTATCAGGGAAATATTTGGCAAGAGCTGTGGCTTCCATGGTATCTCCATGCCTTTCCAATTGTTGAATTCGCTGCCTTTGCCGTCTCCTTTTCAGCTTCCGGATTTCTGGTGGCCAACTTGACCCAGCAGCAGTTTTTTGGAGCGCCACCGTATAACTTTTCGACTGAAGCAGTGGGCTTTACCAACTTTGCCATATTCACGGGTAGCATGATTGGGCTACTGACATCAGGCCCATTATCAGATTGGGTTGCGAATTACTTCACCAAGCGCAACAGGGGTATCAGAGAGCCGGAAATGCGATTGATCGCAATGCTGCCTTACACTTTGATCATGATCATCGGACTTGTTGTGGTTGGTGTTGGCTATACCCGACTGTGGTCGTGGAAAGTCATTGTCATTATCGGCTACACTTTGCTCGGAATGCAAGTGACGAGTTTGCCCAGTATTGCGTCCACTTACGCTATTGACAGCTATAAACCAGCCACGGGCGCTATTTTCGTTACAATTACCATGTGAGTAACACTAATCAACTCGCACGGATGTGTTTATGGCTAACCTTGAACAAAAAGTAATAAGAATCTGTGGGGTTATGGTTTTGGCAAGTTCATCACACCTTGGACAGAGCAGATTGGGTACCTTGCACCAATCATGACACTCATGACCTTGATCACATTCTTCTGCAGCTTCGGTATTCTGTTTTGGTATTGTGGTAAATACTTCCGGGGCTTGACGAAGAACTCGTTCCTACACAAACTAGACAGTTAAAAACTAGACAGTTAAAAACTAGGCTTGCAGCAGATTAGTAGTTTCATCGATACTTGAAATCTTGAGCTTGTTCGCTGCATACCGTGAAATTTGTCAAGGGGAACACTTACCTAAGTAATAGATATCCAGTTCTATAGTATCTGCTACCATCACTACTTTATTTTTCTATAGATAGCTATATTGTTCTTCTATCTACTAGGATAGCTATGTTCTTCTATCAACTACTAGAGGCTACATGATTCTAGTATCAGTTACTAGAGGCTATATTCCTCTAGTATTTGCTACCGCACCTATATTCTTGTGGTATTTTATATCATCGTTACCATACAATTTGCGACTTGGAAAGCTAGTCAGCAAGATGAGAGAGCTGAATAGGCGTTCCTTCAAACTTTTTGGGTATGGCAATGCCTAATCTTCCAGGACCTCGCCCAAATACCAAAGTTTTGTAAGCTCACTTTTAGTTACATCCCAGTCTACATCTGCCCATCGCGCTTCCAATACCTGTCGATTCTCTTTCAATTTCCCAGCAAGTTTAGCCCAGTCCACCTTGAGCAATATGCCGTTTCTCTTGACAATTTCCCCGTTGATCATCATAGTACTCACATCAGTTGGGTGGCAATGCATGACCATGGCGGGGCCGTAATTGACCGACGAGATCATGGAGGGCGAATCTGTTCGGATCAGTACGATATCTGCCAATTTGCCGACTTCCAGGCTTCCAATCTCCGATTCTCGGTGAATTGCATGTGCACCGCCTAAAGTGGCCATGTATAGGACTTCATCAACCCGAGCTTTAACTTCTTTCGGTAGCTTGTTCCTGGCGTGGTATGTCGCATTTTCCCGTGCTCTTTGGCTCTGTAGGGCAATTCTCATGCAGAAAAACATATCCCCGCTGCAAATTGCCGCGGAATCTATGCCGAGGCCTATACGACAACCTGATCGAAAGAATTCGAAAGCCGACGGGTAGCCGTGGCTCATCGCCAGCTCGGATTCCGGAGTAGATATAATACCAATATCATTGCGCCTCGCAAAATCAATTCTGGTCTGGTCGGGCTCACAGGTATGGGACATGGTGATGGGCGGTAACGGCAAGGCATTCTTTCTTAGGAATTCGAGCGATGGAAGATTAAATCGCTCTACATCGTGGCATGTGACAT
Organism: Trichoderma pleuroti; assembly: GCA_001721665.1. Lineage (NCBI taxonomy): Eukaryota > Fungi > Ascomycota > Sordariomycetes > Hypocreales > Hypocreaceae > Trichoderma > Trichoderma pleuroti. The sequence goes on from MDJU01000188.1 coordinate 44,694, forward strand.
GAATGCCGTTATCCTTTGCATATTGAAGGACTTCACGCGCCTCGGCCACAGGTCGATGATTCATAGTATCAAAACCTAGACCAAGCGTCACTCGCCCATCATTCTTGGGCCCGCCTAGCGGAGCTTGTCGAGATAGAGACTTGAAGAGCTCTATCTGCTCAGGATGCTTCACATCCATATCTGGCAGAACCATTGGGTTTAACGATTGTGAATTGGCGAAGGGTGCAACACAATATATACTTCGAATACCGGATTCAAGTGTCGCATCGATGCACTTCGTTGCATAATCTCTCGACATGATGACGTGTGAATGGTCCATGAATGTTGTGACGCCACACCAAATGGCTTCTGACGCGCCAGATAATTGTGCCAGAAACATATCATCGGCATCAAGGAATGTCATACGGCCTTGCAAAAGATGGGCGCAATAGTCGACAAAGATGTGGTCACCGACCGTAGTCTTAAGCTGAGACTGGAATACGTGCCGATGGCCATCAATGAAGCCGGGAGACACAATATGGTCTGTCGCATCAATGACCTCGAGAGTTGGATCTTTGAAGTCTAACTCTGGTCCAATTTTAGAGATGGTATTGCCCTCAACAAGGATATCGAGCTTTGGAAATGATGCCTTCTTTTCCTCATCAAAGAGGAGGACATTGCCGCCCTTGATAAGATATTTCGGCATGATCAAATAACACAAGTGGTAAATGTGACGGGGAGAAGGCTTAACTTGCGCTGTACTCTGATAGTACACAGATTTTAAAAAAATTCCAAAGCACTCAAGCTGAGCATTTATATACCAGTTTAAAAATGCATTTACTGTGTCATGGTACATTCTCGGTCAATTATCGCTCTGGTTGATGCCAATGATCCGGAGGTGGCTTGAAAGGCGCCCGCCATTTTCGAGTTATTTTCGCGACAACGATTCAACGAAATAGTACTTGAGGTAGCCTTCAAGTAGTATTCTATAGCTACCTGGTTTTCAAATATAGGGTCTTAGATTTAACTTTGTCATATTTTCTTTACCATAACGTTCAATTATGTTCGAACAAGAGCAATAAGTCAGTTGTCTCATATGTTCGTTGCTTGTCTATTTACACCATCATGGCTTCTTCTCCGGTATATGTGCCACCAAGTGGATTACACACTTATATGGACGATTTTCAAGAGTTCATTTCGAGAAAACATCTTTTGAATTTATGTAAGCGCTACTGGCCAAATATGTGGTCGATCAAGTGTTGCCCGCCAGCAGAATAATAACACCCACTCATCAACAGCTTCTTACAATGAGCTCCATCGATTCTCTGTTGAAAGAGCGAATGACTTCTGGTTGGCCTTATGGCAGTACTTGCAAGTTCAAGCATCTGTGCATCCCTCAACGGTAATGCGATTTACTATCTTTTTTGGAGGGCAAATTCTAATTCGAGGTTGCTTAGGATGAAAAGCTTCACATAGATCAATTTCCGCAATTCTACCAAGAGGCAAGACTCAACTATGCAGAAAACATCCTGGCAAACAAATCCAATGGAGTTGCTATCAAATACATGGACGAATCAACTATACAGACACTTCAATCCGTCACCTGGAGGGAGCTGAACGAAATGGTGCGACAGGCTGCAGATGCTATGCAGTCAACCGGGCTGTGTGCGGGAGACACTGTAGTTGGTAAGTGTTGTCTCTGATCAATTTTATACTAGAGCTGACGCGTAGAATTATAGTAATCGGAGGTAACTCGATCAAATCTCTGATTTTACTTTTAGCAGCTGCATCACTTGGGGCAGTGTTCTGCTCGTTTAACACTGATCTTGGAGAAAAGGTATATTTCCGAGCGTCTCGAACAGACAAAGTGACATGGCTTGAATACCGAGAATGGCTAATGGCTTTCAAGGCAATGAAAGACCGACTTGGTCAGCTGTATCCTAGACTGGTGTTCGTACAGACGGAATACTCGTACAACGGCAAACCCCACAACATTGCGCAAAGAACTTTCACGACTTTCTCAATGATCGAAAAATCCGATAGAGCAGAAATAATAATCTACGAGGATGCTTTAAATGATTCAGCATTGAACCCCGATGCTAGCATCACTTTGATTCATTGGAGTGATTTCATCAATCGAGGAATAGGACGGCCGTTGATGTTCAAGCAAGTCCCATTCAATCATCCTCTTGTGGTCATGTTTTCATCGGGAACGACAGGCAGTCCAAAAGGAATTGTCCATTCACACGGGGTATGGATATCATGACAATTCATTCTGTGGGGAAATATGCAACTGATCTCAATAGGGTCTTGTGATAAAAGGATTGAAGGAAAACCGCCTCCATAACAACTTCAGTACTCGAGACACCTATTTTCACTATACAAATGTGTGTAAAAATCCTTGAGTCTAAATGAAATCAACACTAAATGGCTTCAGATTGGATGGACATTGTGGAATATTTCTTTAGGTGCATTGTTCTGTGGCAGCACGCTCGTCCTATATGACGGCTCTCCATTCTGTCCGAACCCTTCAAGATTTCTTCAGTCAACATTCGCTACGGGGTTAATCTCAAATCCTTCATGCCAAAACAGTTTCTAGCTTACTTGTGTCAGAGTTACGGCATTTGGTGCAGGCCCACGATATTTTGAAGAGCTGCGGAACGCCTCGATTGATTCGGGTATGTTTCGATTCAATCCTCTACGAGGCCTCAGACGCTAAGTGCTGCTATAGACTTGTTCACTGGTAAACTGGACTTGATAGTGTCCACTGGAGCTATTCTGACGACATCTCTTTCACTTTGGATTGCGAAGTTCTTTGGACCTGTCTGTCAGGTGTCCATGTCTGGAGGGACAGAGCTCTGTGGATCTTGTGAGATCTCGATATCGCATCAGTATATTGCGTGTTCACTAACTAAGACCGCTAGTTGTACATGGAACTAAAGCATTACCAACCTGGCCGGGCCAAATTACAGTCAAGGCTCTTGGACTTGATGTTGATGTGTTTTCACCAGATGGCCACGCACTGGAAGCAGGGCAGATGGGAGAACTGGTTTGTAAAAGACCTTTTCCTAACATGCCTCTCTCATTCCTACATGATGCCAATAGAAAGAGATACTTCAAGACTTATTTCTCTCAATTGCCCGGTATGTATTACATCTATATCTTCATTATCTTGCCGCAGCTATTTATTCATTCAATCAGGTGTTTGGACACATGGAGATCTCATCAAGATTGATCCCCGCACAAAGGGCTTGATTATTGTTGGCAGAAGGTAAGGGCTTTTTATCCCAATGATTATATCTTCAGCCTAATACTTTTTTTCAAGTGACGGCGTTCTCAATCCAAATGGTGTCCGTTTCGGGTCCTCTGAAATCTACACAGTCCTTGAACAACATTTTCCAACCCTTGTGGAGGACTCTCTTTGTGTCAGCCAGCAGAGACAAGAAAGGGATCTCCATGAAAGAGTTATTCTATTTGTGAAGGTCTCGTCATCTCAATCGGAACAATCTCGTTCCTATCTGAAGGACAGAATTTGCCAAAAGATTGCTGAAGACCTCAGTCGCCGCCACGTGCCACTCTTCATTTTTGAAGTCAATTCCATTCCATACAATGCCAATGGGAAGAAGATGGAGACCCAAGTGAAAAGCATTCTCAACGGAGGAAAAAATGCACTGTTGTCCATGAAGGTCTCCGATGCGGAGAAGGCATCCCTGGAACTTTTTGTCAAGTTCTTTAATATTGAGGGCATGTCGTCCAAGTCAAAAAACAACGCAAAGAACACCAAGTCATCAGTAGCAAAACTGTAGACTCGATTCGTTTACTTTCCACTATCGGAAGAAGTTTGGAACAAGATGCGGGGAAAGCGCTTTATTTACTTCCCTCGGTAGTTTGGTAGAGATAACCAGATCCTTGAGTACCTGCCACAGTTAATAACTTTAGCGACTATTTCTATTCCCTCCCATATTCCTTATCGTAGCTATATCCCTCTAGTGGGTGTTATTACCACGGGCTTTTGGTTTGAGAGGCGGGATGCTGGATAGCAAATTTATGGTGCTGGGTGAGAGCTCTACCATACGATGTCTAGCTACTTTACTATCGCTACCTCATTTAAACACATTTATAAAGGTACTACAACTTCCTTGATTCTGAAGCAATATTGGTATACTAACTATGGACTTAGCCATATAAAAACTCTCTGGTCAAAAGTGTACAGGTCTTTTCTTGAGGCTTCACCATGGGCTTGCCGAAAACCAATTGTGCTATCAGTTGCCAATTCGAATCAATATTCCATTGTGTCGCAATTTGTTGATCGACCAAAGGATTGTAATGCTGAAGGGCTACTCCGAGACCCTGCGCACAAAGCGCAGCCCAGACTACGGACAATGAGGTTAGATTGACGCCCAGTAAGTAATAATCTTTAGCGTAATAAACTAACCAACATACTGATGAATCGCATTTGTTTGTTCAGACCAGCTGTCGAAATACGTTTGATACCTATTATACCGTGGAATCTCTCTCAAATGAGATATAGCTGAACGGTCTTCAAAAAATAGTATCTCGTAGAAAGTGTCAGTTCGCAATGTTGTGCCAAGAGATGAAGGAATTACTCACTGTTCCGTTGGTTTGTTTGAACCCATTGAGCTTTTCTATAGTATCCAGCCCCAGAGACTTCTCTTTAGTATGCTGTTCTAGACAATTCTTCACCAGCTCCCATAATTTCTCATTTTCATCATCTAATAGCAACACCATCCGAGTAGTTTGAGCGATTGAAAAAGGAAGGGGCTACTAGCAAAGCCTCCCACATTATTTTAATAACCACTTGTTAGTCAACTTCTTGGTCTTTTCCCAAATAATGAGTAGTTCGTCGCTTGATGAGCAATTCGAAAAGGTCAGAGGGATCCATGATGAATCCATGAAGATGATTCGTATATCTTGTCATTACAAAGCATCCAGCTCACAAGTCGACACTAGGCCTTTATACTTAACAATCAACTGACACCCATATAGTAAGCCTTCCAGCAATGAGAAGAAATGAAGAATATAAGGAAGATCTGCCGAAATCTATTTTCCCATCTGACCGAAATCTCCCCGAAAACGGGTATAATACGGTATGTGAACACTTATCTAGGATGACTCTCTGCTTTTAAGCTTCTGATAGCACTATATGATCAAGCTACTCCAGACTCTCTATTGCCTATCCCCAACCAAATAAGCTTTTGCATTTAGAAACCCACTCGCAGATAACGAAGATGTTGATCCTCATTGTTGGAATTACCGGCAACATCGGCCTCAAGCTTGCTAGTGCTCTCATGCAACGAGGTCACAGTGTCCGCGGGGCCTCTAGATCGATATCAGCGCTTCCAGACAATGTCCGGGGAAAATTAGAAGGCTTGTTCGAAACTGAGTCCTGGTATGATGTTGAAACTCTCCGAAAGGCAATGAAGGGTGTGGATGCTGTAGTGTGTGCCTACAGCCCCATTCCAGCTTTAGCATTAGAAGCGGAGCTTCTTCTAGTCCGAATTATGGAGGAAGAGGGTATCAGAGTAATATCCCTCATAACTCATCTTGAGTCTTCAATAGCTAACATAGATAATCCAGCGATTTATTCCGTCCATCTGGAATCTCGACTGGTCCCAGTTACAATGGGGCGACGTGCCATACTATGATTTGTTTCTCGCGCTACAGAGACAACTTGCCTTATCGTCCACCGTTGACGTGCTGTACATATTCACCGGAATCATGGCAGAAGTGTTTTTCTCCGTTCCTGGACATGGTGGATTTGCACCTTCCAACCATGGAGTATGGGATCCCGAGTCATCTCCCAAGAGAGCAGAGGTGTGGGGATCTGGCGAAGAAAAGTGGCAGATTACAACTGAACAAGACTGTGCAGACTTCACTGCAGAACTCATTGTAGATTTGACAAAGAAGGGGGGTTCATACCGTGTCTGCAGCTTTGAACACAGTATCCGAGAAATCGCCACCATCTATCAGGATATTCGAGGAGCTTCTGTGCAGTTCGATTACATGGGAAGTATCGAAGACCTAAGAGTAACATCTAACACGGCAGTGCGTGAAATTGGTCTCAAGCGCTTTTGGGATTGGATGGGGTATTTCTATCAATTGTATCAGTTGAACGGCACGTGTCATATGAAACAGTTGGATAGCAAGCAGTATTCTTCCCTACGTCTGACATCGCTGGCAGAACTTTTGAATGACAACGTGTATATTTGATATACAAGTTGCCATTGACATGATATCGAGATAAATAGTCTTCATATAGCTCGCAGCACCAAATATAGTTTCAGCTGAGGCCGTATTCATTCTATCTTTATATGAGCCTAGCTTGTATGAAACGCATTTACTACGAAATGTGAAAGTCACTCGCCAGATTGCATTGTATAGTACTGTACTATGTTATTCATTCATTATTTATTATGTGAATTTAAATATACAAAAATCAAGCTTCCCTCCTACATCTACAGGTACCCCACCTTTTGGGTACTTAGTCACTAAAAACCCTTACTTTATTTAATTAGCTATTAGATAAAACAACCTTGCTTTTTACTTTTACGGTTCTATCTAGGGCCTCTGAAGAGATAGAAATATTTATAAACCCTCTGGACCCTTAGAATAGACTAAACCCTATTACCTCCGGACTTATAATAGCCCCCTAGCTTTAGAAAGAAGTAACCCTCTTTAGCCTAAGAATAAAAAAGGTTATAATCCTCCCTTTTACTCCTAAAAAGAAAAAATACTTTAAAAAAGCCCTTAGTATAAATAAAATACCCTTACTTAACTTTAATAAAGTAAAATTAAGTATAATAGTAATAGTAATTATAATATAAATAGCCTTAAAAGACTTTATTACCTTTATTTTTAATAATATAAAAAAAAATTATTAACTTAAATAAAAAAAGGGAAACCTTTTACTAAAAATAAAAATTATAAGCTAAATTAATAAAATTAATATATAATAATAAGCTAAATAAAATATAATATTAAATATAGCTATAGTTATTAACTTTTACTTATTATAATATATTTTTTAGCTTTTTTTAGTAATAGTAAAATAAATTTACTTATACTTAAATATTACTTTTAAAAATTTTATTATTTTTTATATTAACCCTAAGGGAAGGCTTAAAAACCTTAAGAAATTAAATAATAAAGAAAAAGCTACTTAATTAACTAAAATAGTATTAGCTAATATATTTTATAATAAAAAAGATAAATTAAATACTATTAGGCTTTTTATTATAGCTAAAGCCCTTATATTTATTAAAAAAATAAGCTAAAAAGCCCCTAAGGTTATATAAGCATAGATTATATTATAAAAAAATATTTATAATAAAAAACTTTTAAAAAGGAATTAATAACCTAAAGTATTTCTTTATAAATAGTAAAAAGCTAGCCTTTATTATTAATAAAAAAATATAAATAAACTTAATAAACCTAAGGAAAGCTTTAATAATTATATTTTTATTTAAGTCTCTTTAGATTATATATAAAAAAAGTTATTAGTTATTAAGGCTAGATAAAAACTAATTAAAATCTTAAAGCTTATAAATAAGAATATTACTTACTTCTAAGAGATTTAATTAAGTTTTTACCCTTAAAGGTAAAAATTAAAATATTAAAAATAAAATTATTATACTTTAGCTAATAGTAAAAAATAATAATTTAAAAATTAAAAAAGTATACTTATAAAAGGTTTTTTTTATATATTATA
>MDJU01000189.1:0-52077 GCA_001721665.1 Trichoderma pleuroti
GGCCGCCCGCGCAATTTAGGTACTAGCCAGTAGTCGTACTCGTACTCTGGTTCTTTCTGGCGCCAAGTCAAGCACCGTCTGGAACAATCCAGGGTCCCTTTGGGGCACTTTTGCCGGGATTGGGGGGGCTTGTTTAGCGCTATTTGCGCTATATTGGCTGGGCCTCAGGCAGCAGAAGCACTCGAGGCGCTGTCAATGATACATTGAATGGATTGTGTTTTGCATTTGATCAATGGCTTTTTAGCTCTGCGGGTACTTGGTACTCCGTAGATTAGCATTCCTATGTAGCTGGAACGTAGGATCCCGCACCATTGAGGCAGTTGTCGCATGTACTGTGTACCCGGATACGCGGACTCTGAGTGCGCCAAACGGGATACACTGTGAGATTGGCACTGCCGGGCGGAAACTTTGCTTCCGGCAGAAATCCAATATCTTGGTGCATATTGATTCAAAGTTCCATAGTTGCGGCATTGCATTGCGCAAGCACGCGCATCGCAGATTCCGATACTCTTGAACAATGTCGCGATCACTAGCAGTAAGTTGGAATCCCCTCAATTTCCAATATCGACCATCCAGCTCATGCCTGTCTGACAAAAAAAAAAAAAACAGCGCCGCATCTACTCCGACGTCTTCGCCAAATGGCCCAAGCAGGACCTCCGACCCGACTACCAGTTCCAGGATGTCCTCGCCAAGGTCGTTGACGAGCGCTTCAAGAACTACAAGCCATCCATCGAGCCCGAGGAGCTGCTCAAGGCGCGAGCGCTGCAGTTCCTGGTGCAGAACAAGTTTAGAGATAGGGTGCGCAGCCGATGTGGATGGGGGGGGGGAGGGGCAACTGGCAAATTTCGCTAACGAGTGGGCTATGCAGTATAAGCTGAAGGGTCCTATGCTGGAACCCAAGAGCCAGCCGACGTATTTCGAAGACTTGGTCAGGGAGATTGAGGAGGCGCCCAAGAGAACCTGGCTGGAGAGATTGGGCAAGAGATTGTCGGGAATGATTCGACTGCAATGAAGTAATGAACAAGACGGCGACACGATATCGACATCAACATCAACATCAAATTAAAAAAAAAAAAAAAAAGGCATCTCAAAAGGAGGCATTGAAGGACATGAAACAATAATGGACATGGCAAGGTCAAAAAGACATCAAACCAAGAATCTTTTTGCAATCATCACTGCATACTATGTATATACACTTGTACAACTAGTCGCTGTATCAATACGAAGGCTGTATAATCCCCATCTAAACCCTAAACGCCAGACCAGTCTGCTCCCTCTTCCCTTTTTTTTCCTTCCTTTTTTGGTCCTCTCCCTCTCTTAGATGTACTTCATCTCGGGGTCTAGCTTGTTCATTAGATCCATACTCTTCTCATACATGGTGAACACAATGCCTCCGCTGAGCACCAATCTGGCCAGTCGAGGAAGTGCTCCGCTCCAGAACGTGAGAACGCCCTCCTGCTTAAAGATCATGGCAGCACACCTGAATGTGTTGCCGTACTGGGTCCGCGCCTCGATACTCTGCATGCGCGTCTTGACGGTGTCGAGCGGCTGGGTCACATACACCGTCACCAGACCTGCAAGACCGCCCATGGCAAAGGTACCTACGGTGCCGAGCTTCTCTCCCGGCGCGGTATACGACTCGGCGATCTGCTTGAAGAAGTTGTAGGCACCGAAGCGGGTGGCGCTGTTTGCCGCCTGGCGAGCTGTCGTAGGGACAAAGCCCTGGAAGAAACCGCGGATACCTCGTTCACGGGCGATGATGGGGACGGCGTGGAGGAAACCGCGCATGCGAGGCTTGGCGGATTTGCGGTCGTCGATGCTAAGAGAACCCGCCATCAGCACATGGTACAAATACTATACAAACAAGGAAAAGAGGGAGCATACAGAGTCGTCTTGATGCTCTCGGTGGGAGTGACGGCCAGCAGCGACTCTGTGACACCGGCACCGAAGCCGGCCAAGACAGTTCGCGGGCCCGACAGCATCCCGTTCTCGTCGACGAGCATGCTCTTGAACTGATCAAACGCAACAAACCCTGTCGTCCACGTCAGCACCTTTGCATCCGCAATCCAAATCGCCAATTGGGCTATTCTTGCGTACGGATTCCCGCCTTGGCAGAGTTGCCGATGATGAGCGTGGTGCATCCCGCATACCACTGCGCTCCAAAGGGTGGCCATGGCAGCTTCTTGCCCTCTGCTAGCCGTCTGTTGAGCTGCGACCTTGTCTTTGCGACTGCACATGGATCTGGTTAGTTTTCTGGAGATGGGCTGTACGAGGGTTTCTCCCGATTCGTTCAAGACGGCAGCGGCGCATACACACATTCGGCGGGATAGGTAATGGCTGCAATATCGCAAAATTAGTATGGATGTCGAAAAAAATCTCGAAGCCAAAGCACGTGCGACAAAAGACATACCGATTTCAATCGCGCCGGCGGTTGAGCCAGCAATGATGGATCGCAGCGCATTGGGCCGCTGCTTCTTCTCAGCCGCCGCCGGCTCCTTGGCTACCGTCGCCATTGTGCTTGTTCAAAATTGAAGGCAGAGGCAGCGGTTCGGTGGGGGGGCTTTGATGTCTGGAATTGATGCAATTCTTAGTTGCAGATATGCTAGCGGGTGCCTCTGATTTGAATGTCTTTGGCCGGAAGATGGGGTTCCGATGTCGCCGATGGGCTATCCGTGAAATGACGGGGCCGCACCCGGAGCTGCGATCTGGGTCGGGAAAATTACTCATTTCACCTTAGCACGGCTTGCGAGTCTGGGGAAGATGTCCATGATTGATAAAGTTGCTTCTCCGTTTTTTTTTCGTATCATGTTCTCTGCTAGGTGAGTTTAGATCGATTTGGTGAATTAATTAGAATTTTCCTTCTTGCGTTGGGAAGAAAGTCTGTATCGGTGATAAGAAGAGCGCAATGCTGGTGGCTGCTCGGCGTCTCCCTTGCATCCCGCATGGCAGATTTAGGCGCCTGCAGCTGAGAATGATGACCACATAGTACATCTCTTTAACGATAGCCAGCCCAAGACATTGGGTGCACATCTTTCAGCAGGGCATCATCCACTAGGCTAGACAAAGTGTCTTGGAGCACGGCCAACTCGCTGCCCAACTGGGCTCACATGTTTCGTGTGTACCCTAGAGTTGCAGACAGCGGTGAGAAAAAAATATGTACCTAGACATACGAAAGTAGAATCATCTCCATCAGGGCTTGTGACAATAATGTCTGTTTGGATTGGTGACAGGAACATCATGGAGCTTTTGCTTGACGCAAATGGCTAGGTCTGCTGGAAGCCCAGTGATACTGCATCCTTGTGGTGCGTATCGTCTGCATCAATGGTGGTATCTTACCTGCAGTCCCATTCAGATTACAGATCAACTAATCCCAATGAAGAGCATGCTTGTGGTATGAATGCTCTCTCCAATACGGAGAATTCTAGGGTCGCAATACTGCGGATGGCGTTACAGCCAAGCACAGGCAACATGCATTCTGCTGACCCCCCCCCCCCCCCGATCCTTTCAACTTGGGGAGAGGAGATGCCACCAATTCCTGGGAAATAAAGCTGGCTATATCTTGATGTTTCGACTCGGTCTATTAGCACTTGCAATGTGCAACTATAAATGAGCCAAAAATAGTGTATAATGCGATAAGATATAAGATGGAATACTCTTCTTCCAGTAGCGGGATTCATCTTACGGCACGGGAATGTCTACTACAGGGAGGGCGTGCAATGTGGCTTCGATTGGCTCACTCGCCCAGCCCTGTTTCACCTTTGTCCCAAGGTAGTGTAAGCCAAATCTCACAAGGTAGTACTCCGTAACTGCTACCTGCAAGCATTTAACGGTGCTGAGAACACAAGTAGCTAATCCTCCGAGGCTAGACCCGCTTGAAATTGAGCCTGAAGACGGTCATGCTCGCAATCTCTTTCTCGAGTGCATGTGGTTGGAATTTTCCCATCATTGCAAGTATAGGTGCGTATCTAGTTTTCTATAGAGAAATGAGTGCATACTTCTATAGGACATATTGACTACCAATTCACTTCTTCTTGTTTAGAGAGGAGCCTTTCTTCACGTGGGTTGACTACCTATGTACCTATGAAGCACTTGTCCAACTTTTTTTTTTTCTTTCAGCCCGATCACCATTTCATAGCGCCGCGGTTAGTGCGGGTAAAATTGGGGAACGAGCGGGAGGGGCGCCCATGGTCACTGTGGTGTGATTTTCAATGAGATTGACTTGATGATGTAGGGAGTAGGGAGGCCTCGGATCAAGAACTGCAGATGATGAGCAAGATGGAGGACCAAGTATCGTATTGTAAAAAAAAGCATCATTGCCTGGATCCGCGTGTGTGACAAACGTTGAAAATATTCTCGTCTTGGGGTGATGCAGCATCTGCATCCAAGGCTGCTTGTGCATTTTACATGTGCCAGCACCCCTGGTCCAGCTGTCAATTATTATGCCGTCCTTGTCAGGCACTCGTACTCTGCACTCCATCCAAAGTACATGTACGCACCCGTTTCTCTCTCTCTCTCTGTCACTTTTCCCATCCCTTGCTTGGGTACTATAGCTGAGACAAACATGCGTACACTCTTAGTCAAAGGCAGAGTTGACGTAAAGCTCAAGTAAGCCCAACGGCATTAGTCATTCTGTATGACTCTGAACCTCGCCGTCTCTCTCCCTCCTCACTCAGCCGTGCTCCTCTGCCGTCTGGTCTCATCCTGCTGGCACAGCCCGCTAATTTTAGTCGCCCAAACCCGGCCATGTGACGATGATCATGCCAGCCACGGCTGGAGCAATGAATGAGCCATTACTGGGATCTTACGGGGTCTCTGTACGCCCATGGCGGATCCCGGTGGGCCGTGGCTGCCTGTCACCAGCCCGACCTGATCAATCTTATCTGATCCGAAGCTCGTGCGAAAGCTCGCCTCTCTCATAAAGCCCTCATCCCCGTGCAATTTCCCCCCGTCTTCCGTCTTGTTTCTATTCGTTGCTGCCTTTGGTTTCTCTTCTTTGATTCAATATGCGATAAAGGCATGTGTTCATAAGGCACTGGCTATTTTTTTTTAAATCCTTCCTGTCGGGATTTGTTCTCCCCAGCCAGTTTTGCCCATTCATCGCCACTGAGGCTAAACACTCGGCGATGGCGGCTTCAGGCGAACAGGCCCCGTTGCTCGGCTCGGAGCCGCGCTCCATGACCGAGGTCCATGATTATACAGTTGATTCGACCCAAAATCATAATCGCCATCGTGGCTATCCGGACGACGAATATGCAGATTCCGCAGTGGCAGGATCCAGCCGACGGGCTGCTGGCGTCGCCCGCATGGAGGCCGTCTCGGCCCAACTCTCCCCCATGGAGCGCTTCTGCATCTTCTCGGGCATCTTCTTGATCGGCTACGCATACGGCCTCGAGAGCCAGGTCCGGTCAACGTACATGCCGTATGCAACGTCCAGCTTCTCGCTGCACTCGTACCTGGCCACCATCAACCTCCTCCGAAGCGTTGTTGCGGTTGCCATCCAGCCAACGGCCGCCAAGATTGCCGATGTCTTTGGCCGCTTCGAAGTCGTGGCGGCGTCCACCGTCTTCTACGTCGTCGGCATGTTGATCGAGTCGACGTCAGACTCGGTGTATGCCTTTTGCGCCGGCACCGTCACGTACCAGGTCGGCTACACCTGCATCGTCCTGATGCTGGAGATCCTCGTGGCCGACTTCTCGTCCATGCGGGCTCGCGTCTTCTTCAGCTACATACCCGCCCTGCCCTTTGTGATCAACACATGGATTAGCGGCAGCATTACGTCTGCCGTGCTGCGCGTAACCACGTGGCGTTGGGGAATCGGCATGTGGTGCATCATTTACCCTGTCGCCTCACTCCCCCTCCTCATCACCCTGTACTCGATCGACCGTCGCACAGGGCCCAATCGATCCAGCAAGAAGAGCGAGCTTGGCGATACCCACGGCGGTCTCGACGGCCTTCGCAAATGGAGTGTCCGGCTGCTCGATCAGGTGGACGCCGTCGGCCTGCTTACTCTCGTCACGGCCTTTAGTCTTGTTCTGACGCCTCTCACGATTGCAGGCGGCACCGTCTCTCATTGGAGGAACCCGCAGGTCGTCATCCCGCTGGTCATCGGGCTCTTCTTCGCTCCCGCCTTTGTCTTTTGGGAGAAGAACGGCGCCCGAAACCCCCTTGTCCCCTTCCACCTGCTGAAGGATCGCGGGGTCTGGGCGGCTCTAGCCGTGCGGAGCTTGCTCAACTTTGCCTGGTACGTGCAGGGCAACTATCTCTATACCGTTCTGATTGTTGCATTCGATTTCCCCATTGAGAGCGCAACCCGAATCCTGTCCTTCTTTTCCTTTTTCGGCGTCGTCAGCGGCGTGGCCGTGGGCCTCGTCATCTACCGGTTTCGACGCCTCAAGCACATCATTGTCCTCGGCACCGTCTTGTTCATGATTGCCCTGGGCGTTCTCATCAAGTTCCCCGGAGGCGCAACCACGGCGTCCAGGAGTGGACTCATCGGGGGCCAGATTCTTCTGGGACTCTCCAGCGGCTTGTTTGCCTATCCCACCCAGGCCTCGATCCAGGCCTCGGCCTCTCGCGATCACGTTGCCATCCTGACGGGCCTCTACCTCTCCTTCTACAATGTCGGAAGCGCGCTCGGCACCTGTTTATCTGGAGCCATCTGGACCCAGACCCTATACCCAACATTGGAGGCAAGTCTGGCATTTCAGCCTAATGCCACGCTGGCTCGAGCCATTTACGAAAACCCGTTTCAAATCGTTTCGCAATACCCAGTCGGCACCGAGATTCGAGGCGCCATCATTCACAGTTACCAAAGCATTCAGCAGATCCTTTGCATCACGGGCATGTGCATATGTTTGCCCATGATTGCTTTTGCATTAGCCCTTAGAAACCCCAAGCTGTCGGATCAGCAAGTGCAAGAAGATGCAGAAGACGTGGCAGCAAACGACGTATGATATGATACCACAACAAGTCAAGGACTTTTTTTTTTTTTCATGAACACCCTTTTTTAGCGTTATTCAGAGCGGATGGAAATATTAGCAAGGACACATTAGCAAGCGGATTATATTAGCATAGATACCATATAGATTCAATTTAACGGCATATTGTGTTTATCCAGCACGCAAGCTGGAAGTTTATGAAAGATTTTAATGGCCATTATATTCGAAGCATAGTCAAAGGACTTTCAATGTTATACAAATTAAGCAAACATTACGAATTGGCGTGAATAAGCAAGTGAGCGTCTCCCTTGCGTCTTTTACCATTTGCATGTGCTCTCAGCTGATTGATTACACGTAGGTTGAAAATGCAGCCACGCTGCAGCCACCATCCCACGCAGATCGAATAGGATCCTCACGTTCAAAAGGGCAGACCGTTATACGAGGTTATTCTGGATATAGCTCAGCTCTCGATGGGAACGTTACGTGTCAACCGCCCTTGACTGTGGTTGCCAAGGTGTGCCGATGCATCTAGATCTTTATTGTGTTGCGCTCTGGAAGAGGATCCGAAGCGCTATTGTGGTGGCTTAGCATTCATTGTATCACGCACGACGTTGGTGTTAGCGGCTCCAATGTCTCACCCTGGTGAGAAGCTGAGATTCTGGAGGCGGTAAGGAGAGGGATATAAAAGGTGCTGGATATGAGCGATACTATGACGGTTATTGCTTTGACCATTGCACAGCTCTTCTCCAATACTCAAAACTTGTTTACACGTTTCAAACGTCAGGATACTCTGTCACGATGAAGTTCCAGGTCGTCTCCGCCATCTCCCTTCTACTGTCTTCTGCCACTGCAGCTCCGCCACTTGCAGTGAGGACCTTTGACGTTATGGCACTTTGTTCAGCCAGTCCCATCCATTTTGCGCAGATGAGCGCAGCTAGGAGCGGTTTGTTTCTCAACTTGCCTCTGCAGAATGCCACGTGCAAAGGCGAGTCGAGCGGCCACGCAACCTTTTACATTGCCAACGAGGAGCTGGTGTTGTATTCCTGCCAAGGAGAGAAACAAAAGGTCTTTGTCCATCGTTCTGGCATGGGTACGTCTTACTCTATTGAATTGACTGTGAAGTTGTGGATTGTGATGGTAGCTGACTTTGATGTGTCCATCTGTGGAAAACAGGACAGGGCATAGTGGGCTACCTTCTTGGGAGCCAGTCCCTGCCCCGACATGGAGAATCAAAAGGGTGGAGGGTTGACAAGGACAAGAATTTGTTTTTCAAGGATGTCGGCTTGATTGCTTGTCCAAACAGCATTGACGGCTCGTGGAGGATTTGGCTGGGCTTGGGCTTCCTAGAGCCTGGCGGCAACAAGGGCTGCTTGGGATTGACGGCAAGGACGCTGGATAATAACAAGCCGGTGAGCTGTCGGTATACGTAACAATAGCTTGATGGCTTATTTGTAGAGTAAGTTTGTGGGCAAAGTGGTTAAACATGCTGCTTTCAGATCATAATTCTCATGATATAATTCTGGGACTTAATCTACTTTGACACAGCGTTCTACGAGAGCACTTTGTTTCTCAGGAATAACGGGATATCGGCAATTAATTTATTTAAACCCCCGGTTGAGGATACTCTGCACAAGATTACCATTCTCTTGGCCCCTTGCCCATATTAGGCAGCCTTGCTAAATGGGTCATTCGTAGAATCAGTGGTCCTAGTATACTCAGACACGGTCGCAACTTGTGAGGCTGCCTCTTCACCATACTGATCAGTAATAAAGGCGTATATCATGTCAATACCAGCTGATACCCCGGAAGACGTCAAAATGTTGCCGTCTCGTACCCATCGCGCATGGCGAACCCACTTCACATTAGGACCTTGCGTCATGACCTAGAAAGCGGGCATCTGTTAGCTATATGGCTAGCAAAGAGGTTCAAGGTTGTTCATCGTCATACCCATTCAAAAGACAGCTTGTTGGACGTGGCATTTTTCCCGTTGAGAACGCCAGCCCGAGCTGCAAGGGCGCTCCCCGTACAGACGGTAAGGAGAAAGCGGAGGCTCGGGAACGTTGCCTCGATGAAATCCACGACGGGCTGTGTGAGCTCAAGGTCGCGGGTTCCTCGACCTCCTGGCACGAGAAGAACATCTATATCCTTTGGAGCATCTTGATACGTATGTGTTGGGACTAAGCTCTGTCCAATTGCGCCGGGGCTTGGAGCTTTCACGGGGATGGTGGACACTGGATCCAACGTCGTAGAGAGTAGATATAATTGTAGTGGATTGGTATATGAGAGGATGTTGAGTGCGTCCAAACACATCGAGAGCTTGGAAGCCTGAAAAGAGGGCGACTGCGATCTTGCTGGGTGGCCCAGATAACATTTTTGGGGCTATGGCTTAACTAAAAAAAATTTGGTTGGACAAGTAATGTGATGCTGCTCCAATAAGAAAAACAAGTACACTGAGTTGTTGTTATCGGTATTTGCGGGCCTAGAGTCTCCAAGTGTCTTGTTGAAATATATATATGCCAGTGAAGGGAGGAGGATATCAAGAGCTAGGTGACATTGATATTAACTACCAACCGTACGCTGTGGGCGATAATTAGCATCCAATCGTATAGTGCTCCGTACTCCGTACTGACTAGATCCAGTATCGATTTGGTGACCCAACATCGGCGGATTCAATTGCGTGATAGTCTAGTGCGACCTACGTTTAGCATTGAATGGCATCGGAAGGGAGCTTGCAAACGGAATCGCCCGGGATGCGGGAATGCAGATTTATTAGCACTTGATGCGTGCCTAAACCAATGACGCCAGTTGGACTACAGCATTGTAAAACGAGAGCAGAGCTGTGTTATTACCCCATTGAGTTTCCGTTTGACTCAAGGTATCCCTACACAAGGCCACCACCACACAATGGGTTATATTGGGCGCGTAACTCCTTGTCTTTGACCACTAGATTTGTGGTACAAAGTCCATTCTGATGGTCCATTACATAGTGAGCGGTGATCCTCGGGAGGGAAAGTCTGTTGGTTCAAGACCCGAAATCGGTCACCTAGAGTCTAACCCCGCAGAAGCATGTCAAGGGTCTTTCGTACAAGTGCTAAACGATGAATTCGGATTGATTTATGAAAGTGTTTCCTTTTTTTTCTATCGCGTACTTTGGTCTATACCTCCTTTAAGCCTTCATGGCGGCGGGCAAGAGAATGTTTAGGTAGAAGGTATTGAAATCAAGTAGAATGGCGGTGGAGGAACAAGGTAGCAATAGTACCTGAAGTTGCATCCACAATTTTCAGCGAGTCTCAGCCGTGTCTCAGATATCAAATCTCGTATCTCGTTAGGCGGCGTTACAGCGCTAGATCCTCCGGATTTTCAAGGCAGGAGTTGTGAAACCATTCACGGGGTTTGAAGCTGGAGTTGTACAAGTTATCGAGAACATAGGCAGCGGCGCTTAGTTTGTATTTCTTAACCAGGATCGATCCAGGCTTAAGCAACGCCGCCTGTCTGCGTGTTAATGTCCGCTGATCAGGTTGTTGTAAGTGAGTGGCAGATCCTTGGGCTATATGTAAGCAAGGCGGCGGTAGCTCTCCGAAACACACATCTCGCATATGAGATGGATATGGATTCTAGTCGGAAGGTCTGTATGGATATTATTCGCGCGCGTGACAGCACTAAAGAAAGGATGCAGTCATGTCGAGTGCCTAAAAGTAGGCGCACTTGGAATCATATTGTAATTCCGTGTACCCCGATAGATGAAAATGCCACCGACGGCCCGCCCCGCGCCCTCGTTGGGTACCAATGCTATTGACGGCAGTGGCAAAGAGCTATTGGCGTAGTATTTGTTGAGTACATGTACGTGTGCTTCTCGCGCCCACTTTCAGCATCGCCTTGGTCATCGCCTTGTCCGTGTACAGCTTATTTCCATGCCCGCACATGAGTGGATAGTGGAACGATCAGGTGGCAGTAGGAGTCAAACCCCCTTGTAACATGTAATATTCAGAGAGAGCCAGTTCCACTTGGACAGACACCAAGGAGTTGCTCTGACCTCAATGTGCGTGGCATCGGTGGCCAAGATCTGCCAAGCACAGCCCATTTACTCCGTGTTGTACATGCATTTGGCGAGCCCTGAGTTTAAGAAAGGCAGCTGGTCACGTTGACCTGCTTCAGCGAGTTTGCCCCCTATTCCTGATGCAACATGAGAGCCCCGAGTTTGAAACCTCAACGGCTACATACATGTAGCAAGCCCCCCGCCTCTTCTAGGTAGCAGTCGAATGGGTTTCGATGACGGCGCAGCAACTGGTAGCCCCTGTGCAGGTGACAATTCTCGCCGCGAAAACAACCCATGGATCAGCATGCAGGTCGATGGCCTTTCGGTATCTAGCGCGCGCAAGTGAGGCGGAGACGGCGTCTAGGCCGTCACTTGAGGCTCTTGAGCCCCTGCTACTGGCACGTCTTGCCCCCCACAAGAGGCGGAGTGACTAAACGCTGGTGTAGCCAGAGTCGTGACAATGAGATTTTGAACATTTAAAATACCCGGCTCTTCGTATGCGGCGGAGAGGGTTGGGAGAAACAGCATCATGATCGCAAAGATGGGTGATGAGAAGCAGCCATCGCACAAGTCGCCGGGGATGGAGACGCAGTTTGCCGCCATCCTGGCGGATGCTGCGAAGCTCTTCAAGGATCCATCCGACAAAGGCCAAACACTAGACGAATTTCTAAAGCCACCGATGAAAAATATCTCCGATCTGAAGCTGCAGTTGACCACTCAGAACGACCAGTTTAGCCACTTTCGAGAAAAGCGCCAGAGCATCTTTGATGCCATCGCAGTGACTCTAAGGCCGGTAGAGTTGATAGGAGACATTGTTGCCGAGGGAGTCTCGGAAACTTTCCCGCCGGCACAGGGTATCTTTGCGGCAGTCATGTATCTCATAAACGCTGCGCACGATGTTTCTTCCATGTATGACTCAATATTGGAACTATTCGATCAACTCAAGGTAAGGCGGCCCTGACATATTGGTTGGCCGCACGTTGACGGTAGGGTTAATGCGTGACAGGACTTCACATCGAGGCTCGACGTTTACCTAAACCACGCGCTTAGTCCTGCACTGCGTGATAAGCTCGTTACCATCCTGGCAACCTTGTTTGAGGTTCTCGTCATCGCCACCAAGGTCGCGCGCAGTGGAAGATTCAAGGCGTATTTCAAAAAGCTCGTTGGCATCGAGAGTCCTGTTCAACCCGCGCTGCAGAAGCTCAATGCCCTGACTCTCGGAGAGGAGCGGCAAGTCATTGCAGAGACCTATGGCGGTGTCGCCGAGCTCAACCTCAAGACAGACAAAGTAGAGAACCTTGTCGCACAAATGAGTCAAAATATTCTAGACATGAGGTTGGGACAGCAACAAAATGGGGGTCTCTCCTACAGAGAGAAATTGAGAGAGGTTTTAGAGCCTACTCCGTATGCGGAAGACTCGTACAATGCATTCAACAAGTATAGAGTCCAAGGTACTGGCGACTGGTTGCTGGAAGATGAAGGGCTGAAGTCTTGGATTCAGGGCGAGACTCGCCATCTGTGGGTGTGCGGTAATCCCGGTATGTCATGTCATCCTTACGACTTGATTCCCAACGACCATTGTCTGTCCTAACCGTGCCTACTTCCAGGTACTGGCAAATCTTTCCTAACATCACGACTCATTACATGGGGTCTCGAGAATCTCCCACAGCTAGGATACTTCTTCTTCTCTGCCAATGATCCCGAGACAAGATCTGTGCTGCAGGCTTTACGCGATGTCGCATATCAACTCAGCGAAACCGATGCGTTTTACGCCGAGAAACTCGCAAGGCAGCTTCATAGCAGCGACGATATCAAGACGGTGCCCGGTGCATTCAGAAGGCTTTTTGTACAGCCGTTCTTGGATGATACTCGCGATAAGACTACATACATCTTTCTCGACGGCATCGACGAGGCGGAACAGAGCGACATCGAGCAGCTTCTCTCCTTGCTTGCGCCCGAAGATGACTCTGAGCCTTCGAAATTGCAATTCGCATTGACTGGGAGGTCTTATTTAGCAGACATTGTGTCCTTTGCGTTGGATCCAAATGCAGTTGGTCAGGTGTTTACAACGATTTACGTGACGCCGGATCGCATTGCGGATGACGTGAGCGCCTTCATCTCAGAAGGTGTTCGGCATTCAAGAATACTCAGTCGATCTCCGGAAGATTTCAAGCAAGAAGTTATCGAGTCCATGAAGAAGCAAGTCGACGGCCTCTTCATTCTGGCAAAGTTTATGCTCAATGAGATCAATCAGAAGCGACACCCCAGTTCGATCCTCAAGAGCTTGAAATCTTATCCAAAGGAGATCAACGGCATGCTCAACGAGACACTCGCCAATCTCTCCGTCACCATCTCGGAGGAGGATGCTCGTGACCTCAACGAGATGCTGCAGTGGGTGTCTTGTGCCGAAGAATCGCTCACGTTGGAGCAACTGGAAGCTGCGCTCATCATGAAATTCGGAGACCCTCCCCTGAGACTTGAGGAGTCATTGAGGGGCCAATATTCGTGCTTCTTTGCACTTGAGCGTGAAGATGGACTGACCACGGATGATTTGCTCAAAGACTTTGCTAGAACGCATCGAGAGGTCTATCCGGATAGAAATTATAGGAATGAGAGCCCGCGTCCCCGAGGTCTCAGCTCTTCCGATACAAGCAGCCCTGGTCGAAGAGTCAGTCCTGCTGGTAGAGGCAGTCCTGGCAGCAGAGGCATCTTTAGCAGTCCGACCAGCCCGCCCGCAGCCGAAACATCTAGCCCGACTCGACATTTCAGCCCGGCACGAAGTCCCGGAGTTTTTGACATTTCCAACGAGGTCGATTTTCGGTCGAATCCATCGACAACATATGTAACGTTCTCTCACACTTCAGTGAGACAGTTTTTCCGTGATGGCAATGAAAACACGATTCATGCTATTAAAGGAGGCGTCATGGTTGGATTTGACATGATGAAGGCTCGCATCAGTGTCTTGAAGGCTTGTCTGAGAATCTTCAACGACAGGTCGTGGTTTGATAACCAGGAGCTGGACCATGGCAAGGAAGCTATCAAACAGTATGCTGCGTGGTACTGGCAAGAACATTTGACAGCACTTGATCCGGCAAGTGTTCCATCAGAACACAAAAAGGAGCTTGGAATGAGCATATACAACATGCTTACCGTCGAGAACATCATATACGACTGGAGCACCATGTATGAGAAGAACAACGAAGGGCTAGAGGTGCTTACCGACTCCAATATCCAAGGCCTTCGCAAGTGGCTCAATGACCCCGAGATCCTTGCCAGCCTCACGACCGAAGCAAAAGATTTTGTGGCCAAATCGGTCAAAGAAGACTTGGGAATATGCCAAGCAATCGGTCGATTTTATGCAAAACAGTGGCTTTGTGCAGACTTTTACAAATATGTCCCGACACTGTTTTGTTTCAAGATTGTCCAAAACGTGGCATTTATGAGCGAAGAACGCTCATGGTCTCAAGCGCAGAGTCGCTGGTCCGAAACGCCAATTAGGGAGAGGGTGTTGAAAGCCATCGAATGGGCCAATTATCCCGAAACGGCGCATTGGCATCGACGGCTCGGAAGCACATACCTGATGCTGGGGCTCTATAGCGATGCCCTGATTCATTACAACAAAGCCCTTGAATTGGATCACAACAGCGTCGGAACCGCCGGCCGCATTGCCTACTGCCTGTCCAAGTATGGGCAATACGACGAGGCTCTGGCTCAGGCCCTGAAGTGCGCTGAGATTGAAGAGAAGAGCATTCAAGATGGCACGTTGCAGGGCTATGAGTTGACCAGCTGTAAATGGCGACTGTATAAAGATTATCTGCTCATTGCACGCTGCTCTTACATGTCTGGGAAAAGAGAGCCTGCACTCGAGTACTTCCGCAAAGCGATAGACAGCTCGCCAGCTGCCAATTTGAACAATTCCGAGCACTTTGAGGCTGAAATTGCTTATTTGGAAATGTTGGCAACCGAGAATCTGCACTCTGAAATGATGAAGTTGGTTCAAGAATTGGCCAAGAAAACCACCACCAAGGAGAAGGAGACGAGTTTGCTAACCAACCTACTCCTAGAAAACTGCGATAAGCCTCTTACCATGGAATGGATTCCCAAAGCAGCTTGCAAGACTAGACAGGTAGAATTCATATTGCACCAATATGAGATTGCCATTGAGATTGCTCACACTACACGCAACCAGATGGGTGTGCTTTATCTGCGTCTGGCATATGGGAACACCTGCGCGTACAACCGCAATCTCGATGCGTCGATTGCTATTTTTGAGCAGATTTCCCTGATTGAATATAGACCGCGCGGTAACGTTCCAACGCGCCATGGACATGCAACCTCTTTCCAAAAGCTGTCCGCTCTATATAAGCAAAAGATCCTTCAGACGGACCTTACCTCGCCTGAAGCCATGGAGTGGCTGGAGAAATTAGAGCAGGTCCAAGAAAAACAAAGCAAGCATCAGAACCTGGATATCCCTGCAGACAAATACGGCTCCGATGTCAACATTGCATCTATATACCTCGCAATGTTCTATCGTCTGCTCAAAAAGGAGCTCGAGGCCCGACAGTTGCTGGGAAGCCTGGTCATCAACAGCCTCGACATTTTGCTCGACGACGAGCCGCGCAACGACCGCTATGCAGTAGAAAACCTGCTGCAAATCTTTGTCGCAGCCAACGACGCCGAAAATGCGCAAGCACTGGCCCGGTCCATGAGAAAGGTCAACCGAGCTGCTGCAATGACCACGCCGCTGGCTTCTCCCGTACGCACAAAGGTCGAGCCGAAGCTGCCTGATATCCAGTCAGTCAACAAGGCATGCGCCCAATGCTTGAACAACATCCCCATGTCTGAGAACTTCTACCTGTGCCAATTCTGCGTGGACGCTTATTGCGAGAAGTGCTTGAATGGAATCATCAAGCAGCCTGGGAACAAGACGAGCGACCGCAAGCTCGATGTTGTTTGCCGCAGCGACCACGAGTGGTTTACGATACCGCCG
Source organism: Trichoderma pleuroti (assembly GCA_001721665.1). Taxonomy (NCBI): domain Eukaryota; kingdom Fungi; phylum Ascomycota; class Sordariomycetes; order Hypocreales; family Hypocreaceae; genus Trichoderma; species Trichoderma pleuroti. The sequence continues at coordinate 15,965 of MDJU01000189.1, forward strand.
TTGAATCGGTTTTTGCACACTGGAGAAATCCTTTGGAACGATGGCATGGTGAAGAACTTTGGGGAGTGGGAAAGCGCATTGAGGAAGAGATGGTGCGATAACAATTGATGCTTTGAATTGGTTCAAGACTGCAGTGATTTTCTTTCATTTTGGCGATTGATCAGGATATTGTGAACAGGTTCCCTTTAGAGAGCGCAAAATACCCAAGAGCGATTCAGCAGTCTTCATAAATAGAGATAGTTTATTATTAGGATAAATGAAAAAAAAATCAGTTGATCCATCTCGAATGATGAAAGGTGAAATGATCAAAAAAAGAACCCTTTGTAAGGGTGGCGCTCTCCCGCCGGGAATTGAACCCGGGTCTCAAGCGTGACAAGCTTGCATACTGACCACTATACTACGGAAGATGTAATGACTTTGGAGTCATTGTAGCAGGTTCGGATGGGAACTGTGGCCATAGTTTACTTTATATAAGAGCTAGCGCAAGACTAGTTGAGAGCGAGTCTGATCTCCCCAGATGAAGTTCTTACCAACCAGAGTGTATAAAAGACCGCCGAGTTCCAGTGCTAATTTCGTAGATCTTATTATATAGCGATACTGAAGGCGACGTATTATTGAGCTGGCAGGATTGCCTGACGAAAGCCTCGACGGTCGGCGCTTCTTGAAACGAACAATGGCCTGGACACGTCAATTAATAACATCGGCTGCATGCTGATGCCGGGGCTGGTTATGTAGACTCGTGTAAGTGGCAATAGTGTCGTATATACGCGTGAGAGAAGACCCATCCAAAGATTGTCTCGTTCATTCGCTTGCCGCAACTCGTTGGGGGTGAACAGAAGAGACAAAACAAGTATGAATACAGACAAATATCACCTCCCAATCTCCAGGTGGTCTTACGGTTACGGCAGCTTTGGAGGGTCCGCTCCCCGCTTCACTGGGGTAAATTCCCTAGACATGCCCCTTGTAGATGCATTTAGCCTCGATTATTGTGCAGCAAATTGGGCGTAGCTTGTCCAACTTGCAGAAGAGACAATGAGGGGCACGGGTGTTGATCCTGCGCTCAACCAACCACATACGAACACTCCGCATTTAGTGTACCATACTACATGAAGCAAGATGCTACCTTGATAAGTGTGTTAAATCAGCTGCATGGGTATCCGCTTGCTTTTGTGAGACAGTGGTGGCTGGGGGGAGATGGAGCGAAGGAAGGGGAAGAGTTGCGGCGTCCAACAGACATGTATACAGTGACACACCCTCCTGCAACATCAGGATTTGTATAAAGGCAATTAGATCGAATCGATTCGTAAATGCGTAAATGCATGTTCTTTGTCCAGCTCATTCATCATGATATACTCAAACCCAAGACAGATAGAGGTTCCAAACCTAGATCTTCTTACTTTCTTGTTTGGTATGCTCACAATGGTTACTCCGCATGATGCCCTCTCCGCCTCCTCACAACGCAACAGCCCCTCATCTCGGTCTGAGTAACTGACATTTGTTGCGCTCAGATTTTGAAGAATCGAGGGCAAAAGAAGACACGCCGCTATTTGCAGAGGCTAAACACCCTACCCATGTTATCACCAAGGCACGCGCTTGCGATTTAACGCGCCAAATCGCCTACTTCCTTCGCCATCAATTTGGCATTGGCAAAGACGGGCCCGCAAAAGACGTGGTTGTCACGATATCTACCGGGCAATCTGCGCTGGCTTGCGTATTTTATGCTGTACTTGCTGCAGATGGCATTTATTCGGCCGCGTCGCCGTCCTCTACGGTGTCAGATTTAACAAGACAGCTGAAAGACGGACCTGGGAGGATCGTTGTATGCAGCGAAGATGTGAAAGATGTCGCTTTAAGCGCAGCTCGTAATGCTGGACTGCCAGCCAGAAATGTTCTCATCTTGAAGTCATACCCAGAGATCCAGCTGGTGAGCGCCGATGGCACGGCGGAATGCGACTTCAAAGGATCCCTGGACTGGAGACGCATTACGGATCCGAAAGAGCTTGAAGATAGTAAGATATGCCGTCATGTATTCATCAGGTACTACTGGGCTACCAAAAGGTAAGATGAACAAATATTTGCCATGATGAAAGGGTTTTTTTGACAGTCATAGGCGTCATCGTATCTCATGTGAACGTGGTTTCCGAATGCTATCTTCCCACCACTCTGGGCCGCGAAACATGGGCTAGAATGGGCATTTCTTTCCCAAAGTCCACGGTCGGCCATTTGCCCCCAGCTCACATCGCTGGCTTGCAAAGTTACTTCATAAATGATGTCTACGAAGGAGCCCTCGTATATTGGATGCAAAGTTTCAACTTTGATGATTTTGTTCGCTATTTTGTGGAACTTAAACTAACTTTCTTCTTCACTGTACCGCCTATACACATGGCGATTGCAAAGCATCCAGCTGTCAAGGACCAATTCAAGAACATTGAGTATGCTGTCTCTGCTGCAGCGCCGATGAGCTATGAGCTACAGGAATCGGTCAGCAAGAAGCTCAAAGGCATCGTTTATCAAATTTGGGGATTAAGTGAAACAACCGGCGCTGTTACTTATACTCCACCAGATCGGACTGATACTATGGGGAGTTTGAGTCCATTACTACCAAATGTTAGCCTAAGGTATGATCAATACAACTCACCAAAGCTTATTCGAAGAAATGTTAACAACTCATTTGTCCACAAGGCTAGTGGACGAAAATGATAACGATGTCGCGGCGGGACAACCAGGCGAGGCATTGCTAAAAGGCCCGATGGTCACCAAAGGGTATCACAACAATCCCGAAGCCAATGAATCATCCTTTACCGCTGACGGATGGTTCCGGACTGGCGATATTATCAAAATGGAAGGAGACGCGCTATACATGGTAGACAGAAAGAAGGCGAGTCTTGACCTCTCAACCTCACGGAGAGGCATGGCAAGAATCTGACTGGTCATGTTACAGGAATTGATCAAATACAAGGGACTTCAAGTTGCCCCAGCCGAGCTTGAGGGCGTTCTGGCATCACATCCATCCGTTGCCGACGCCGCAGTGATTGGTACAGATCGAGAAGACACAGAAGTGCCCATGGCATACGTTGCCCTTGTGCCTACAGCAAAAGGAAAGGTATCTGAGAGCGAACTGATTGACTATGTTCAAACTAAAGTCTCGGATTATAAGCGACTAAGGGGTGGTGTAATCTTCATTGATGCAATTCCTAGAAGTCCTTCAGGCAAAATCCTGAGAAAGGATCTGAGAGCACTGTACAGCCGCCAGACAAAGTCGAAAATTTAGATGGAGGTACTCAATTTTGTTCTTGGTGTACGTATGAAACGTATCTGGATACATATATACTATTATTTGTGATGTGCTTTACAGAGATTACGCGGTTTTGATGCCACCCACGAACTTGACAATAGCGTCCCCAACTTGCTCCGGTGATTCAATGCAGTACCAGTGGCCAGTTTTGTCGAGAATTTGTAGTTTCTTGTCTTTTGAGCCCCAGCTTTGCAGCGAGTAAGCAATGTGCCATCTATTTGGAAGAAATGCGATTACATACCTGTCAAATACCTTTTGTGAGAGCTCAATCGGGCAAACAAAGTCTTCAGCGCCATTGACGAGCAAGAGAGGGGTGCTGATGCTCGCGTAATCTGGGACCAAGGCAGATGCAATGGCTTTGCAGTTTGCGATATAGCCTTCCGGAGTTTGAGACAGGAGCAGAGTACGAATGAAGGCGCGTTGCAGCGGTGTAGAGGAAGATGCCGTTCCAACTATGGGAATGACATCCGCCAAACCATCCATTCCATCTAAGAAGAGGAAAATTAGCCAGTTAGTACTGAACTACACGTGTACTCAGCACCTCAAAGAGCGACAAGTGGCTAGCATGTTCTCACTTTGTTGGACTTTGGCAATTCTATCTTGGAGCACTTTTGTAAGAGTCTCGTTTGGGTAAACAGGGCCCAAGAGAACAGTGCCGGCAAATTGGTAGCGAAGAGCGGCTTCGGGAGCAACGATTCCTCCCATGGAATGTCCCACTATAACGGTGCGACTGGGTGAGATGTTGAGAGCTGATAGGGCGGCACCAATATCATCAATGATGGTATCGAGGCTGCCGCCCTGACCCGTCAATGGTGTTAATGCGGTGCCTTTATCATTTTGAGTCAAGTTAGAAGCAGCACATAGTAAAAAGGTTACAAGGCATGGAAGAATCAATAGACAATGTACGTACCATGGGAATCCAGTGCCAAGCAGGAGTATCCTGCATCTACAAGCTTTGGAATAACTGGAGCATAATAAGAGCTCGAAGAACCCAGGCCATGAATGAGGACGATGTTTGTTATACTGTCAGACGACGAGGCTGTAGTTGGAGGCGCATTCAAGGTGTAGTATAGTTGCCGGTCCCGGTCTTGTAGCTTGAGGAACGGCATGGCTCGGGATGTCTCTCAGCGAATAGCCTTCTCAATCAAATAGTCCTGCGTAAATAGAGCTAGTGAGCGCCTCAAACTCTTTGATCTGGCATGCATGAGCGATGGGCGTTGCCCCTGGTTAAGAGACGGGCGGATGGGACTCACGCGGATAGATGCGGCACGCCGAGATTTTTCAGGCTGTTCGATTCCGCCGATGGACATCCGACCTTGGTAATGAATAATTGTGCAAAAGGCTATCAGTATGAGGGGAGAGCAATGATGTAAGATGATCTTGAAGATGTGAGAAGTGTCGGTTAAGGGCGCGCGGCCCCACTGAGTGTCGGAGTCCGGGTTTGGGGAAATCGGATACGGGATCCCGAGATGGCAAAGAAGAATTTAGGCGTATTGATCGTGGATCCGTCAGTTCCCAGCTGAGAATCTCCCAAGTAATGATTTCTTTAGTTTTGTGTTATCTGTGTTCTTTGGACAAGTTTGGGATTTAGACAGCGAGTTTCCGTTTAGTTCATCTCCATCACAGAGTCGACAGCAGGGGCACTTTCACATCGCCACACGCACCACCAAATTGACGTTTACGACTTGTACAATATCGCTTCAAAACAATATATTAATACTACGAGAAACAAAAGCGCTGTCGACTATTTATTTCAACAGCACTTCATCAATGCTGGCCCTTTTCCGCGATCATGAACGGGACGTCAATACCTGCATACTCCTCCAAGAAAGAGGCCCTTAGCATTTTGCAGAATCTCTGCAATCAATTTGATCCTATATCTTTACCTGCTGGAGTAGCAAGCCGTGCAGATCATGTCCAATTTGTCGCGCAGCGAGATGAGCCTTATTTCCCCATCCCATTCAAAGAAACGGAAACAACAGCAGCGCTCAAGGCCATTGAGGCTTCGGTTGCATCCCTCCTCGCAGACACGCGGCAAGAAGGACAGGTCCCTGGGAGAAAGATCCTGGTTGATCTCGAAAAGACAACAGCTTTCCTATTTCAAGCGTACTTGGCCAGAGTTGGAGGATATGGAAAGCTTGATAAGGGGGTCAAGAGCATGCTAAAAGGTTTGTGTGTAACAAAATCTATGTGAACAGCCGACTTTACTAAACTCTCGCCGAATGTAGACACCGATTTTCTACAGGCACAATCTGATCCTTATCGCCGCATGTCTGCCAATTTATATGCCACCAAAAACCCTAATGAGTATTACCATATCCACGGATCATTGGAAGCGTCGACGACGCTGAAGATGATTGGACTAGAACCGTATCGGCCTGATTTGGCGACACATGAGGATATTGTGCAAACGATTGAATCTGCGGTGAAGAAATTTACGGTGGATGAATTGGAGGAGTTGAATGCGCAGAATAGACAAGCTGGGATCAAAGCATTTACACATGCTGAATTTCTCAAAACTCCGCACGTAAGTCGGCATTTTGGAGGGATGGAATCATAGCCAGGGCGGCGTATACTAACTAATCTGACTCACAGGGCAAAACAAACATGTCGCTTTCGCCATGGTCGGTTGAGGGTTTAGAAGATAAGACACCACAAATACCTCTCTCGACTACAGGTAATCGACTTCTATCCGGCATCAAAGTGCTGGAGCTATGTCGAATCATTGCTGGCCCTACAATCACTAGAATTTTGGGTGAATATGGCGCAGAAGTCATAAAAGTGACAGCGCCCTATCTCAGCGATGTGCCCTTCTTCCAAGTGGACGGAAACATGGGAAAGCGAGCGACGGATTTGGATCTCAAGTCTGCGGAAGGAAGAGAGGCCTTTGAGAAGCTCCTGGCCGAGGCCGACGTTGTGGTTGACGGCTACCGTCCGGGAGCGATTGCAAAGCTGGGATACGGCCCTGAGCAGCTTTCGGAATTGGCGATCAAGCGAGGCAAAGGGTTTGTCTACGTTAATGAGAATTGTTTTGGATACGAGGGCGAATGGGCCTCTCGTCCTGGATGGCAGCAGATTTCAGACTGCGTAAGATCTCTCTCTTCCCATCTGACCGATTGTTTTAGTCGTAGGGCTACTGACATGATAACCTTAGGTGACGGGCATCGCGTGGGAACAAGGCAAGTTCATGGGTGTCAACGAACCCATGGTGCCCCCATTTCCCATCTCAGACTACGGTACCGGCTGTATCGGCGCCATTACAGCACTCGTCAGCCTTTATCATCGAGCAACTCGCGGAGGCTCTTGGCATGGCAAAGCTTGCCTCCTACATTACGATCTCCTCTTGTTCAAAGTCGGGTTGTTACCGGAACACGTACAGCAAAAACTTCGCGACACCATGGGTCCAGAGGTGCTCGCTTTACGTTACCATAATAGCGTAGACCAAATCTCGGGGACGGTGCTGCGGCGTATGCGGGAGGTGTATCCCGACTTTGTGGAGAACCCAAAGTACCTGGATAAGTGGTATGCTGATAAGTACAAGGCGGAGGTGCATGCAGTGAAGCCGGTGGTGGAAATCGAGGGCTTAGAATTGGGATTCCGAAGGGCGAGCCGGCCGAACGGTTCGGATGAAGCGAAATGGGAAGCGGGCGAGGAAAAGGATTACCAATTGCAGTAGACGTATGTAGACTTACACGGGGTTTATTAGAAGACTAGAGATGGATGAAGCAATTTACCTTCCATGCGATAAAGCAATTTCAGTATAACCTACTGCTTCATTGCGACCGTAAACGGATTCCGTAAGCGCACATCTATGCTTGGAGTTTCATCCTTCTCACGAGACTAAGACAATCAACAAGGACTATGACCCTTATCCGACAACCCAACAAGAGTCGAATATTAATTCACGGCCTGTGAGGGGCTACAGGCGCTCTCTTGGGCTTTGATCCGCTGCCGAGCGGCTTATTAGCGCTCATCCTTTTGCGGGGGAGATTCTGAACCATCCAGTATTGGGGAATCCGGGATGTTACAGTGGGTCAGCAAAAGTCAAGACGACCCCACAGTATATACCAAAACACAACCTTTATAAATAACATTATAGCACTAATAATATGGTAAAATTCTTAAAAAAGAATTTTTTTTAATATTTTAATATAATAATTATTATAAAATTTATGTTATTATATATTTTTCTCCGGCTAATACTTATAAATTCCGGCTTAAAATTACTTATTTTTAAAACTTAGTTTACGCACTGTCTCTAGTGGGCTTACAGCAGGCTTATAGCGCAAAATACAGTGTATATACTAGCGTGGATTTTTACTATATACTTATAATATTATTAAGAAATTAAAGAAAAATAGTAGTTTAAAAATAATTACTTTGCTATATAATATTACTATTAAAATACTTATATTAATATTCTTTTTTTATATTTCTATTAGGCTTATAGGATATATAAGGTAGTGACAGATATAGATTTCCTTGGGCATTAGGTGATGCACTGTGGGGCTCGTCGTCACTTTTGCGTCCCCACTGTAGGTACGCGTAGCAAAGGGCGATGAGAGCTACCTACGCGCGCCATGGGTGTTTCTGGTCATTGCTTGACACTTGTAACATTGATTTTTTTTCGTGTTACAAGGAGCTATAAATTATTTTTGGCCTCTATAATCGTAATAGAGCAAACAAAAGGCTTGTGGGGTCCATGACAAGAAAAACCAACAATGACCAGAAACCCCCTTGGCGCGCGTAGGTACCTACCGGCGAATGTCAAGGTGAGACGCCGAAATACCATGCAGGTGTGGGATTTCCATCCATCTATCAGAGGTACCGTATCAAGGATCTAATCTACCAAGATGCACCATTTCGATCCTCAATATATACATGCATCTGAATCTATTCTCTTACGGCCATCCAACAAGGCCAAATGACAGCTGCGGAGTGCCTTGAAACGTCTTGGCCTTTTCCTTGAGCTCCTCCACGTCCCAGTTCGCCCACAGAAACCTGCCTCGCAGGCTCTCCGATTCCGCACTGGCACACCAAACGGCAAAAGCGCCGGGCAACAAGGCTGATTAATCTTCGGGTCAGTTGAGCCAATTCCACGCGATTTCCATTTGTCAGGGTTGTGGGTACATGTGCTTACGGGAATCCATGGTAGGCCGTGGGATGCCAGTATCAAACGACTTCTGCGACATGCCGCTCTGCACCACACCGGGGTGGAACTGCAGGACCCTCAAGTCGGGATTCTCGAAATGCAGATAATCGAAAATCTTGACGCCCGCCAACTTGGATCCGTGGTAGCTGCTGGAGCCAGGAACAAAGGGGAATTGGGCGACTGAAGACGTCACGTTGATGACGGTTGCGTCCTTCTCAGCCAGGGGCACAAACGCCCGGACAAGATTGAACTGTCCTCTAACATTGATCTCGAATCCAGACCACCACAGAGATGATTCGGTTCCCAGCAGCGTTCCCGGATCAGGCAGAACCGCAGCGTTGGCAACGAGAATGTCAAGCTTCTTGCCCGCAACAGATGCAAACTTGCTGAGAGCAGCCGTGACAGATGCCTCGTCGGCGACGTCGGCCGTGATGATGTGGACAGTGGTCTCGGGATAGTTTGAGTTGATAGCTTGCTTGCTCTTAAGCAGAGTCGCCTTGGTACGTCCCAAAAGGGCGATGCTTGAGGCGCCCGACTGGGCGAAAGTCAGAGCAATGGCCGCTCCAATCTCTCCCCCTCCGCCAGTGATGACAACATTCTTCCCCTTGGTCGAGAGCTCAGGACGAGTAGGGGAGATTGCCTCATAGCGCTCGTGGTGAAATTCCTTGGTATAAGTGGGAACGTTGACGAACTCGGGCATCTTGGCGGTCTGGTACTGGGAAGCACTGGCAAGGTCTCTCGATCTGGAGGTCGATTGTGGTAACAAGATGTATAAAATGGTGAAAAACTAGTCTACTTCTTGCATCTTCTTGGATCCAACACGTGCTGGTGAGGCATCATTATATAGTTGAACGAATAGCCACACAGCTCGATGGTCCTCTCTGGTCACATATTGCACCATCGTCCATGAGGCGGATTAGAAATCACGGCATCGCAATGGCGCCGTTCTTCAATGTCCAGTATTGTCCGAGGCAAGAATATAATAGAGCTGTACCTGTCCATCAAACATCGTTCAGACGGGGCTGATGACATAAATGGATGCAACATACCGACCGGGTAGCGGCCGATGACTCGATGACACTCTTAGTATGGAGCATGGGGGCGGCCGCCATCAATTCGCCTGGTGTACGCCGTAGCCAACCAGCATCGACCAAATCAACCTAATAGGGCATGGTCTTGTTACAGGGCTGCGGCCGCCCCCTTGCCGCCCTAGGTCGATTCAAGCTTAGCAATCAGAACCTGGTAGACATCCTTCGTAGCATTGCATCTATACCCGTTGGTTCCACTTTGTAAGAGACCAACTGTGAGCTACCCAAGTGGAGGTCAGAAAAAGCGAGACTGCAAAATAAATAAGTGCATACATTCATCAATATGAGCACCTAATCAGTTCATCAAGTGCTGCTTTTATACTACTCTCAAGGGAATACCTCACATTCAACTAGCACCCGGATTTTACTATATAACTATAATAGCAATTACAAAAGAAATATAAATATAATAGTAGTTACTAGGGAAATGTAAATATAATAGTAGGTACTGGAAAAATATAGATATAGTAGCAGATACTTGAAAAACAGGCGTATGATTCAACGCGTGGGTGTTGGTCATCGTCTCCGTCTTGGTTTTTCTGTCCCCCGCTTGCTACCTCACAGTTGGGCCGGAATTCCCTGTAGCTCACAGTTGGTCTCTTACAAAGTGGAACCACTGGGTAGACACTAAAATTGTCTACCAAAACCAGGAATGACCTGCTTGGACCTGAACTCGACGACCCGATTCAGACGCTCTAGCAAAACATCTACCAGGAATGTCAATTAGCTATTCCCCACCCATGGTTCTTCCGTCCTCACATAGTACATTATTTGACTTACCTGCCACCTCCCAATGGCCCGAAAACCACTCCAGGTTTTCCCGAAGCTGCTTGACGTCTTCGGCCGTGGCCTCCTTGGGGTAGACCTCGACCAGGTCTACTGCTGCGCGGTAGAGGCAGCCCAGCCCCGAAAAGCACATTTTGTGGAGGGATGTATCCCTCTTCCCCATGATGAGGCCTTCGGCCCGGCACATTTCGAACACTATGTTATAGGCGAATGTGAGGTCGAGGCCGAGCTTTGCGTCAGGGGCAGCAGCAGCAGACCTAGGGCGCTTTGCCCTATTCTTGTAGGCTGACACGACGGCGCTGTGTTGCCCCGTTAGTATTGGCATCGCTTTATCGCTTTCAGAGGAAAAAGAGAACGGAGAGCGCACCTGAGAGCCATCGTTACACCTTCGCAGACGGGATACGACTCCCCTTCGGAGGTTGCCGCATGTTGCCGGACGAGATCGTGGAGTAGCTTCTCTGCTTCTATGCACTCCGTAGACTCTGGATCGCCGTGGACGGCTTTTATAGCCTCGCCGATTAAGAGGGCTGAGTGGGCTCTTGTCTGGAACTTGGTCCCTGCGTTCATGAGAGCGTAATCGTCCTTGTTCATGTAGGGAACGGCATCCTGAGGCAATATTCCACTGGTCGGAATGAGAAGCGCAGCTGAATTGTCTGCACATGAAAGGACGATGGATCTACCCTCCGGTTAGAAGAGTACACGCAGGCAAGAAGGGGATGAGCTCGAGAGAGGGTCAACCAACCGATCTAAAAAGACGATGCTGGCCCAGCACAACCTCCTTGCGGACTCTTGGAGGTCAGCATAGTCCCTATCCGCGGCTTTGTTCTGCACGGCGGACATGTCCAACTGCCTGATGAGGCCAAAACACGATGCCAATGTTGAGCTAGCCTCTCTGGCCATCCCGTGCCCACACTCATACGCAGAAAGCAGCAGGCCTGCCTGCAGCCTTGTGAGTAAATACGCGTCAATAAGAGACGTGTTGAGGAGAGCGAATATCCGCCTGGTAGTCCGATAGAGCGCGCTGTTGGAGGTGTGATTGGGGTGGCAACACGGTTGTTGCTTCATCAGGAGCATGCACAAGAGTAGCAATGCCAAGGGATCATAGTAGAGTTCCGTATTCTCACGAATGAATTTTGGCTGGTCTACAATGGGCATCCAGTTGTGGGCTGTGGCAAAGTACCGGGTCAAGACTTGCTCCACGGAGGTGCCGCCATGCTTGAAGGTGTCCTTGACCAGACTAAACAACGACTTGGTACCAGCTTGATTGGAATGCTGCTCTTGAGTCTGGCAAGCGATCCATAGGAGCTGCTTCTCGCCTGCCGGAGTCAGTTCGAGGCCGCAAGAGTCTCGCTTGATGGCCAGGGGCTCGCTCCACAGCCGCTTGGTATCGGGTTCCGTCGCTTCAATTGGCGCGTCGTCGTCATATTCGCATCTGAGTAGTTTGCTTCATCATTCAGAAGCGAACAAGTAAGCCTTGGAATCCCCTGGGACGTGGATTGACGGCCCTTTTCGGATGCGGAAGTCGCACTTACATGGAGCATCGCGAGCATCTGGGTAAACGCTTGTCACACCTCCGCTTGTGGAGACGGCAGTGGTGGCAGGCTTTGTGAGCCTTGGTCTCAATCAATCTTTCAGGTGGCATCTTGAAATTCCTCAGTCTTTGCTGTGAATCGGAGGGTATTCCGCAGGAGGGTATACCTTACCTAATGTTACGGCCTGACCTAAAGTATATACCTCTTAGAGAAACTATGGGAAAGACCGCTAAATTATAAAGAAACTATATAAGCTTACTAAGATATATATACTATAATATATAAGCCTTAATACTAGAGTAATAAGCTTACTAAGTATAAAAAGACTTTATTAAGTAAACTATTAAAAATAACTAAATATATTATAACAGCGCCGTAGGAGCTCCCTAGGGCCTGTAGGTCAGAGACCTTATAAGCTATTGTAAAGGGCAGTGCTAGCTAGCATTGGCGGATCTTTTTAGCTCTATTGGCGCAATTTGGCACCCTTTCCAATCTGTTACATTATATTAACTTATATTTACTTTAAAAGTAAATATATAAATAATTAATTAATTAGTCTAGGTTTTATTTAAAATATCTACCCTAGAGGCCTATGATTAAAACTATAAATACATTAGCTTATAACACTAACCTATAGGCACTGGTTTATTACACAAAAATATTTCCACCAAGTCCCAGGCGCCGTTCTCTCTCCTCCCTACGTTTGCGGATAAGCAGCAGTTATTATTTCAGTTACTTGATACATATAGTCAAGACTCTACGGGCAGCGCCAGCCGTTTGCAAAATATGCAGACTCTAAGCGTCTCAGTAGAAGATTCGGATAGTATTGAGACCGTGGGGAGACCATTGCTGGAGGAGATTGTGTGTTTAATTTGATGACAAGGCATCTGACAACAATATTCTTGTGATCTAGTGTGGGAAAGGAATGTTGTCTCGTCACTCACTCAGATGCAGATTGTTTTCCACAAAGGCAGCCAAAGGTTCATTCGGTCTCTGCTTGATGCCTCGCCAGACAGAGCTAGGAGTCTCTCCACCAGGCCTCTGCTGGATGACGTCTTCCATGTCCCCGATCCAGTGATGAATGACTGTTTCTCTCTCTCAAGGTCCCCGAGGGGTCAATCTGTTTCGATACGCCAAATCTCCCAACATGGCGTGTATCGCGTCCATGGTCGGTCGGTCCCTGAGCTCTGGGCTGTGGGAAATACCGGCGAGATTATCTGCACAAAGAGTGTGTCAGTCATCAGCAACCAGTAACAATGCCCTGCTATTCCTCGTATACCATAAATACTAACCGAATCACCTAGAAGAAGAGTCATAGTATGAGGCAGAAGGGCACCTTGATAGCCCATGTTGGCGGATCTCCAAGGATTGAACTGCCTAGTCGAAAATTTCGAGCATCACCAGCAGGGCAAGTGGATTCTCGTGCAAGGCAGCGAGAAGCGCCCCCCCGCCGACCATGACGAAGAACTTGCTTCATCAACCTGAGCCTACACAAGCCGAGAGGCCATCATCCAAGGCAGCCATCTCGCAGGTGGCAACGGGTGACGAGAAATGGTCTCTCTGGCCTGTCAAGCGGGTCTCGTCTCACCCTCGTGATGCAAACGTTCTCCCAAGCCAGACCAAGCAATGGTCTCGGTAAACATTTCAGTGTGAAATCCAAAATCATCAGAATCGACTTGGGCGGCATTGGCATGTTGCGAACTCGCCTACTGTGGCTTCTTGTCAGTAAGCCAAGAAGGGCGCCCGCGAGATCCAGGTCCGTGGCATTCGGCCTTCCAAACCCGTGGGAGTCTTTCGCACTAGATACTTGGAGGGCTAGTCGATGATCCTCGTTTACTATGGGATTGAGGCTCTGTGGAAGTATCTACTACCCCCAGGGGTACGAACGTGACGAGAGCGTACCTGGAGCAGGAAGAAGACGTGCAGGTAGGTAGGTAGCCTCCTCACCTGCTGGTTGGTTCGTTCCCTCTGCCGGGCAACTTGATGCGATGCCCCGTTTCAGGTAACGATTAGGCTGGAGCTTGCACGACGCGGAGTTGACATGTAGAAGGCGCACGCTCTCCGCAGCTGTCTTCGATTTGACCTGTAGCACGGGAGGGTAATCGTTGGCTAGAACGCCCATCTTGATTTCAAGTTAGCTTGGATACCAGGGGGGTGCGGTAGAGGCTGGCAAGGAGTTGGAGAGAAGATGACTCCTGGTGTGGTGCAATATCAACTGCCGCAGATTCTGCACCTCTTGCTCGACGCGGCCACTCGCATATGTTCCCCCACCCCCCTCACCATCCTTTGCCGCGACCCTCGTCTCGCGGAGCAACAGCTATTACTCACTGCCATGCGAGGCGATGCTCTGATCCTGGCGGAAAAATCTACGAAGCCTCCTTGGTGAAGCGATATCTAGGCTTCAAGGCAGGGGTCTGGATGACACGGTAGCCGAGAACCGGTAGACCACTCCCATTTTCAAAGAAGAAGAGACATGCCATTGTGGCTGTTGTCAATCCGACTCCGGAAAAGCAGTGCCAGAACGGGGACGATTCCCCATGTCGTCCACTGCTTACACCGGCAGGGGGGCCGCTACCGATCCCCAATCGTTGAGGCTCTGCTGAGTCCCTCTCCCAATTCCCGTAGCATGATCCGGTTTGCTACCCCGGTCTAGGTGCATATTTATCCACCACCATTCATCTACTGTCCCATGCAAGCACAGTCAAAGTTGACGCCCACGACCGTATCATAGTACCATGAGCAATTGGCCCATAATTGCTCCCACGTACGCCCTCCGTCAGACACATTTTCCTGCACTCACCCCTTTTCAGAACAGGAAAAGTGATGGGAAAGAGAAGCGAAAGGAAAAAGAAGAAGAAGAACCCCCGAATCAAAGGTGGGGCCGCCGTCCAACCAGCCATCCGCCGACGATGATTCGCCCATAAAAGTACGATGGCACTCGACTAGCTCCATATTCCTTGCACAGAGTAAGCATTTCTCGTCAAGTAAGATCACTAAACGCGGTCACCGGCATAGAGTCATGCGTAGCCTAAAGTATTGGGACAAAACATGAATGGTCGTCTTGGAAAAGAGTCAAAGGGCGCCTAAGATGGCTGCCTTGTGCGTGCCTCGCCTTACATTGGCCTTGTGGTATGCACGAACCGTGTTACTCATGCAAGGCAACGAACGGCGGCACTAGCCATTGAGCCTAGCATGGCGTTCCCCCCCCCTAATGGTTCATTGCATGCAGGGAATTGAGACGGAACATGTGAACAAACATGTGAGTGGAAAGGAAGCATGTGATATGCAAGTCTATTTGGGGTAAAAACTCTGCGGAGAGGTCTCTAAGGATAACAAGACAAAAAAAAAAGGAGTGGTGCTTTCGCTCAAAGATGTGGCCGCCAATCTAATGCTCTAAATGCCGATTCCAACGCTGACAATGCAAAATGAATGAATCCAAAATCCCAACGCTTTAGCCGAATATGCTAGAAATCCCAAACTCCTCTCATGCTCTGTAGTGGGTGGAATGCGAATTCCGTTGAATGTTCGTCTAATGTCAACTCAAGTACGAATACACGTCGTAGTACAGCAGCGGGCCGCTGCGTTTGAAGATTGTGGAATCATGGCCGCGGCTCTAGCTCATCGAGTATTCGCAGTTGTCGCAGCGCCAGGACTGGCACATGGGGCAAGAATCGTTGATCTGGTAGCTGTACCAGCCGCCGGAGCACTTGCACTGCGAGCACGTTAGCCACTGTTGTTGGCGGGGAAGAGAGTAGAGTGTGTTGGACGTACGCATCGCCAGTAGTTTGGCCTGACTGAGCTGGTGCAAGACCTTGATGAGGAGGAGTATGAAGTTCGTCCAGAGCTCTTCTTGCGGCTGCCAGATCGGTAGTCAGAAGACTCGACGCTAAGAAGAAGTCAGCGTTGGTTCGGGGATGACGAGATGTCGGCTCATAGATGTCAGGACGTTGGCAACTTACTATTGTCCACGAGGCATGATGATCAAATTTTACTTGAAAGAGTAAAGATGCCAAAGTGCGTAGATTGAGAGTTGGAAGCGAGTTGCTTGAGAAAACTGTGTGTTGAAGTATTGAAACGGTTGAATTGACTGATGCCGATGCTCTCCTTCTCTTTCCTCGACTCTGAAAGTGTTCCCACTCCATTATATATGTTTTCAACATCTTCTCGTGGACCCTCCTCCAATGACGCAGAGCAAAGAACGGCTCAGAACGAAAAAAAAAACCCCAAAACACACGATGGCTTGACTCACAAGTCCTACGCCCTGTTTCAAAGATGCCTTAGGAGACTGCCTGCGCTCACCGAAGGCAGCATCAGCAATAAACTCCAGGCCGTGGCCAACAGCGCAGCGACCAGACGGCCCCGATTTTCCCACAACGGCCATTGTGCGTCTAGTCGGAAGATATGACGCGCAGGCGTTGCTTCATGGCCAGAGTCAGACAAGGTGGATGGCCCGCTGATAGGGTGAAACGAGGTGGAAAGCCTGCAAGGTGACCCGTCGATAGGGCGAGACCTCTTCAAGGCCTGCGAGGCATAGACAGGGGCGTTGGAAAAGTTCAGGCAAGCATTCCTGTGAGCTTCCACAAAGCTTCGGTGCGCTAAGCCTGATGGGATTGTCAGCAGACCGAACGCTGCTGCGCACGACGATTAGTCGTTGCGAACCCATTTGTTTTGTTCACCTGTTCCTGTCCTGAGGCGTCGTTCTAATATTCTTCATCCCACACACCCGGTGAGTCGGTCGGCGCCCCGCCGCCTTCAATCGGCTCAGAAAACTCTCCCAATCCTTTTTGATCCTCCGGGCTCCATCCCCGGCAGTGCTTCAAGATGCGAGCGCCGGCAGGCAGCCGGGCGAGACTCAACCGCGGACATTGGCTGCTGCGAGTTGTTGGACTTTGTCACAGGGTCTCGTATCATTGATCCCATAGCAGGCGACGGCCTCGGGGAAGCGAAGTCGTGTCAAAGCGTCCAGCTAAAGAGCCAGACCCCTGCAAAGCAGTCCATGTTAGCGGCCAGGTACTCCATCGTTGTCCCTCGTAAAGCCCCAAGGCAGTTGAGAAATACCAGAAAGCACCGGGGGGGGCTTAGCAAACCCTGGATAGAGGCACAAAGAGCAGCCCCCGTCACGGGTTTTTTTCTCTCTCGAGGCGGACATGGCAGTGCAGCCCGCGCAAGCGCAAAGTATTGAAACCCAGACCAGACCAAGGCCAGGCTCCGAAAAGGCAGCAGCTCGAGATGAGGCAAATGTGGAGACGCGCGGAGGCGGCCGCCGTAAGTTGGAAGCCGGGCCTGATGCTAACAGGCGCTATGATGGGCTTGTAGCCTCGTCCCTTGTCGTCCCCTGCAAAGTCCTACTCGTCTGGGAAGCGGGAGAAGCGATGGACAAGGCAGATCGCGACAATAGTGTCGTTGGCTGGCGGTTTTTGACGTAGGGCTGGAGAGGGATCCAAACCACGAAGCGAATTCGAGTTAGGGGAGAAACCCCCAGCTGCTGGGATCACGTGTGGGCGTTCCAGATCTAGCTTGGATTGGCATTCCATGATTTTGTTTATTGTTTACTTGACGTCATTGACGAGAAACGCAGGGCATGATGTAGTATTGGGTCGTGAAATCAGGGAGAGAGCAGCAGAATTGCAAGAAATGCATGCGATCGCGATGATGGAGAGCCCAAGGAGAAAACGAAGACCGTTTCCTCCTCTGCCACCCTTCTCTCTCCTCCTTCTCCCTCTCTGTGCTGCCTTGGTTGAGGCTGAAAAAAAAAGCGCCCTCTCGCCCTCTGATTTCTGGCACCCTTTTCTGCGCCTCACCAACAAAAACAATCAACAGCTGAGGCTGCAAGTAAGTAGTCGTCCAGACTATTTACTTTTTCTCTTTTCTTACTCCTTTTTGGGGAAAAAAAATTTGTCGGTCGGGCTAATCTCGCCCTGTCTTGCTCATCGAAGGATCTGGTCTTAGTCTGGGCATAGCCAAACGCAGTTACCGAGCAATCATATACATACACATACACACACATAGGCGCGCGCAGACACCATGGGCAAGCCCAGCCTCTCCATCAGCTACTATGCTTTTACGGCGCTGCACCTCGCATGTTTTGCCCTCGCAATCACCGTCTGCGGCCTTTACGGCACCGACCTGCAGCGGGCGAAGCAGTTTGACGATTACACCAAATCCAAATGGGTAAGTCTCACAGAGAGACTGATGGAGTAATGCTGATGCAGTCTGTGCTACATTACGAGGAAGAGTATACTCGTCAGAAAAGGGCCCCCAACCATGACCAATACTCGCTGCTGGGGATAGCACCAAGGGGCGGAACGGCTTTGGCTAACACTTTGTTTTGTGAAACGCACAGGTCTATGCCGTCGTCGTCGGCGCTTTGACAGCGGCTACGTGTGCCCTCTACTTCATCCCCCTCATCATGGAAGCCGGCGGGATATTCATCGCCGCTTGGGACGCTATCCTGTTCGTCCTGTGGACCACGCTGTTTGGCGTCTTCGGAAAGGTACGTCTGGTCTAGATCGAGCATGTGTCGCACAAACGCGTTTCCGAGCGACGAGGAGGGGTTTGGGGGAGGCTGGGATGCAATGCAAAGGCTACCGGTGTTGTTGCTACTGTATGGACATGTATCCATGACCCGATTCTGACATGTCAACTCGCACAGCTTTACATCAACGAAAACGCCCATGGGGACGGAGACGTCCAACGCATGAAGCACGCCGTGTGGGTAGACTTGACCAGTGCGCTCCTCTGGCTGATTGCAACTGTCGCCACTTGTGCATACTGGTTGAAGCATCGGAATACTCGCACCCGTTTCACCGGCCGAGCCAAGGTCTAGCCCTCCCTGTTGCACTTTGCAGCTATCCTTGGCAGCGAGAAGGAGAAGAAGCGGGAGAGAGATGCAGAGAGCAGGACACACACGGAACAGGGAGGATCTGACGCTGTTAAGCGAGCACAAGAAGGATGGGTAGCCTCAACATGCGCGTATATCCACATACGGCAAGGAAAAGCGTTCATCTGCGGCAATTTGGCGGTTCGATTTGCAATATCTGATATCTGAGGACGGTGCGGGTAAAAGGAAGGATATGGTTGACATCCAATGGTAATAGTAATGATATGATACCCCTCTGGTTCGTTCGAGCAACAGGGACGTGGGGACTAGGTGATTTGCAACGGTTGCCCCATACATTCGTTTGCTCCGCGGCATGTGAGAGGAGAAACAGCATGGTTGGACGGAAGGGGCTCCGGGGAGGGCTCACGAATTGTCATGGCTAGTCAGTCAGTTAGCTCGCTCCCGGGTCCTTTCTCTCAATACACTCTTGACAATACCCAACGTGCGTTTCCTTGGCTCCATGATGTGCTCTGTCTGTGCTCCGTCATGGCTGCGTTGGTGTGGGGAGACGTATGTAGGAATCCATGGCTGGTTGACGCGATGATAGGACGCGAGCCCGGACACACGATATGTCGCCAAGAGTCAGGCCGGCAAAGATATGATGCCAGACTCAGCTCTGTTTGGCCCGGCCGTCTTCTGGCCCGCGGACACGGATGCCGAGAGCCCCCCCCCCTCCTTGTCCGTCTTTCCCCAGACAAATGAGGGGGCTCGACTCTGCTTCAACCGCTGAAGCAGCACGAGGCCTGGCTTTGGTGTAGCACCCAGGGTGGTGCCCGACGATATTCCTCAGATTAACATTGCAGTATGCAAGTCGAGACCCAACGAAAAAAAAACGAGCAGGGGACAGCACACCGGCCGGGGAGAAATGGAGCGAGAGAGGCGTCCTCGGGCAAGACTTCAATGCACGGGCTTATTCCCTTCGGGCGTGATGGCAGCCCGCCGATCGGCAACGGTCCAACGCTACGGCGGTTTGGACGGAAGAGAAGGAGACGAAAAAGGATCCCAGCAAGACCAATATTTGGTGGCCGTGTGACGTCAAGCTCGAATCCCCAAGACACCTTGCAGGGGTCAGAGGGTATGCAGAGAGCTGCCCATCCTCAACATTTTCGTCTCATCTTTTGGGGCGCTTCCAAAGACCACCCATGGCCTCGAAGCTCAATGCTCTGTGTGCCAGTCTAAACAATTGCGATCAAAAGGACCCGTGGTTCGAATTCCAAGCCGAAATCTCATATGTGTCCCTTCGTCATGACGCTTGATGTGGGGTGACGTGGTTGGCGTCACCGGTGCAGCTGCTGGCGCTCTCATATTGGATCTGTCCCTTTTTTTTTTCATTGGCCTTGCCATACTCGTGTGCTCTAGCTCGCAAGAAGGCATCCATGTTCGCATCCTTTGGACCAGAACTGCGGAGCCCAAATGTCATGACCCGAAGCTGTTTAGTGAGTTGAAGCGCGAGGCGCCAAACAAAACCGACAAGGGGATTGGGGGCACAAAGTCGTATCCTAGCATCCCATGTCAAATCAGTTGAGTGAGAGCAATTACCGTTGGCAAACGAGAAGCGCGCAAGAGCATCGAGGCATGCACCCGTGGGACCTACAAACTGAGTATACCAAGGTAATACATACAGGTCATGGCATGATGCAGCAGAGCTTTGAAACTGAAAGGTGCATGTGCAGTAGCAAGTAGCCGGAGGGCCTTGTTGTCAGCAGGCCGTGATAGGTGTGCGTCTGGTCTTTGTCACACCACCCATGAGGAGAGACAAGCACGAACAGTATGTAATAATATCCTCCTCTGTGTCCTAAACTGTCGCTCTAGAGCGGTACGAATAATAGGAAATGGCAAAGATGGGCGTTGCCAAAAGAGATCTGCCCCCCAAGAGAAGTGTAGGCGATTGACAAGAGAGAGAAAAAAAAAAGGCAGCGTAGTTGAGACCTGAAGCTTATCGCCAGTACTACGGCCCGTCAATCCTTTATTGAATAATTATTTTATTTCGAGGCGTGCAATGTCTCACTCGTCTTATCACTGGCCTACCGAGTCTCTCAAAACTCTTGTGAGTGTGTGTGTCTCTCCCATGAATGAACAGGGATCCACAGGCTGATCAACGACTGAGACGCTCACATGTGCTCCATTCATGTATGTAAAGAAACACACCACCTCTTGTCTCGCCCCCCATTGATTCGAGCCAAGACTTGAGAAACTCTGCCGGGCGTGTGAGAGATGGAGGGAGAGACAAGGGCAAAAAAAAATCAAACCAAATCAAGAGGCAATGGCAGAGGCAAAAATCCCAGGCGGTGGCCGAGAGCTCGCATCCATGGGTTGTCTTGGCAGCATCACCACTAGCCCCAAGGCGCGGCTTCGGCAAGGGCTCTGAGTGGGAGAGACGCCCGCGCCTGCATAGGACCGCCGTATCCGCTCCTTTTGTACGCCGTAATTTTGCATGCCACCTGTGCCTCTTGTTCGGGAGCCGACAGGCATGCCCGCCGCAGAGCATGCCGTCGTGTCGCCACTAGCAACCGACCACGAGATGAGATTCAGAGTCAAACTTTCGATACGACGCGTGGGGAGCGTGGAGCAAAGAGGGGGATATGGTGCGAAGACGGGGGAAGCATGAAGCCCAACGGCCTCTGGCTTTCGGTGCCATTCGTCACGAGGACGTTGGGAAAAGTGGATGGATGGACGTGTTCGAAAGGATGAGGCAAAGATGAGAGCAGAGCCACTCGCTCGCTCTATCATGCTGTTCCTCTTTACCCTTGGAGAGGAGGAGAAGGAGGACGAGGAGAGGGCGGGCGGGCAGGGGAGGGCAGAGCCGTACAATGTCAAATTCTTACAAGAGGTACGAGTACATGAATTCGCGTCTGTACGAGTACTGCCGTGTACGTGGTAAGCTGATGCCTGTATGTACATTCCATGCACGCACTCCATACTCTACTCTCATACGCCGGTAACATCACCACCACGCCAGAGAGACGCCAGCTTCTGCCGCTACCAGTGTAGTCGTACATGATGGGGAGCAAAGGCGGAGAGCCTCGGGGCGAGATGAGGCAAGGTACGATGCTTGTCCGCGAAAGAAAAAATGGCCTCATCAACTTCGTACATGTATGTACGAGGACTCCAAGCATCCTCGCATCTCTCAACTCCACACCGACGCGAAATGGTGTTCCGAAGCAAACATGGCTTACTCCCCCTGTTCCCCCCAGCAGCAGCACAACGTCTTGTCTTGTACTCGTACCTGTGCCCGCAGCGCCATGGCTCTCTTCGGCAGATATGCTTCAATCCAAGGATAATAACACCTTTGTAATTCTTGAGGTGTCATTGTGTACCGCACCTTTTACCTCCTTTGTATCCACACCCGCCCATGCGATAAGGCTGCTGGGACAGGTACAACTTGCAAGCACCAGGATGGTACGAGGACGACAGGTACAGGGGCAATACCGTGCATGGTGCATGTACATGTATGACACTGATTCATCATCTCAGGAGCCCCTTGGCGCTCGTCGACGGAGACAAAGCCCGATTGACTTTTTTTTTCCTGATCGTGTTCGGGAGCCTCCTGTCCCGATTGCTCAGGCCTGCCTTGTGGCCCCGTAGAAATACATGTACGTAGGGACGCACTACTACCTGGCCTGGTTCAACGTTGTCAGCCCGTCTAGCTTTCCAGGGTCCAAAGCCTCCGGCTTCATCTCGCTCTGCCGGCGATGCTAGTCACCGATTCAAGACGGCAACTAAACTCTGTACGGGCTTCCGTCATGGTTGATACTAATCTTGGAACAGATGAAAAAAAAGTTAGTAAAGTTGAAACGCTTTCGATGAGGGGGCCCAGAAGAGAAGAGAAAACAGAAACCTTGGCCCAAGTGCGACCGATGGCTTGACGGAGAATCTCATGTCGAATCGGCCCCTGCCCTGGTCCAATGACGACGAGGCCACACACATAGGCCAAGCCACGCCCATCAGAGGCGGAATCACGCCGTAATTTTTTGGCACTGCATGCTGTACGAGTACTCGCACGTACTGTGCTAGGCTGGGAAAGAGCAAGCAAAACTAGAGCAAGCGGCAGAATTTCTGACGCGGGGACCGGCTCGACGATCCTCCCCCCCAGCACCGACTCGGCATGTCTGGTCCGGCCATCCGCACAGCAGCAAACACATCTCAGTCACAACTCAGGTTCGAGTGTTGGTCAATTGAATCGTATCAAACGCAGCAGCTGCGCTTGATGTCACATCTCAATTACGCTTCGACGCTGCGGACCGAACAGAGGTGAAAAAGCCTTGGGCCACCGACGACTAGCCTTTAGCCACCTACACGCCTTCACCACCGAGCAAACAGACGTTGCTGCTGGGCACGCCGGAATCTGCCCACCATGGGAAGACAAAAAAGCCAAAGACCCGGACGGACAGAGAAGCCCAAAGCCCAGCCCAAGCAGCCGCTCTTCCTGACTGGATCGGCGCCATTGCGATAGGCTCATGGCCCACGACCGGAGCTGCACCAGTCCTGGGCTCCACGCAAACGGGCCATGCTAGTGGCCCATCTCACGCATCAATGGCACCTTGAGGGAGCCATTTGTACGTTTCACAACAGCAAGCCCCCTGCCCAAAAGCTCTCCCGGTGCAAAGCAAGCAGCACTGTGCTGATTCCGGTACCCAACATGCCTCGTACAAGCGGTAATAATAAGCGCTGCTGCGAAAGAGGCGTCTTGTGCCTGTACCTTGTGCCTGTATATGTGTCGCCGAGTACGGTGTGTGGCTGGCTGCTGTGCTGCGGTTACGAGCATTTCCCCTTCCCAATGGCTCCTCTTGCCTACCTGGTACGTACGAATACCGCGTTGCATGCGTCGAATTACAAGCATTGTACCTCTTACACATATTACTCTGTCCTTTTATGAGCGGTGGGCTCATTTCTGCTTCAGTCGTGGGTTCCTTATACATTTGCCGTGCCTCTTATTTGCCCTTGCCCGAGTGGCCTTGGATTTCTCTATTTATCCCCGGCCCCAGGCTCTTTTTTCCCCTGCTGGCGTGCAACAGACGACCCGGCTCTTTCGACAACCTTATTACCCAAGGACCTCTTTTTTTTTGTCCACAGCCTTTTCCTACTGTCTCCCACACATACAAAGAATTACCCCCCCTCCACTCCGTTATCTACAAGCTCAAAGCAGTCACTCTCCTCCCTCATTGCCCTTTAGTCTCTTTGCCTCTTCTTCACTTCATCCCGGCTTTGACTGGCTGAAGCGTCTTGTCATTTCCACCTCGACCCGCGGCAATCAGACAAACCACTGTTCAATTTCCGTGGCTTGTGCTGCGGCGTCCGTCTGTTCTTCTCTTCCACCCTCTGCTTCTTCTTTTCAATCATCCATCCCAATCACTGTTGCATCGCCTCGGGCGAAACGCAGCATTGCCGAATCCGAATCCTCCACACCTCTAGCGGACCTCCGTCTCTCTCCTCATCTTGCCCGCCAGCGATTCCTTCCATTCCTCATTGCCTCTTTTTGAATGGGCAGCTTGGAGAATTGGAGTTCTGACGAGGGAGCCGGTCCCTTGGAGAGGCCCTTTCGCTCCCGCAAGCCCCATCGCCAATCGTCGCATCGTAACATGAATCGCTCAGTGTCCATCCTCTCCAACCTATCCGAAATATCAGAGTCCTTCGTGTTTGGCACCCGCTGGTATCCCGACGAACCAAAGACGAACCACGACTACTCATCTGACCTTCGGGAGCCCGTGTCCAAGACTTCCGATCCCGACATTGACGACGACTGGTCTGATATGCCGTCTTACAATCCGAAGCCCTCATCCAGGGCCTCCAGGGCCTCCAGGGCCTCCAGCTCCGACGTGGAGAGGGAGCGGCCTGAGCGGCGACGATCCATTAGTAAGTTGGAACCTCTCAAGTCTTCTGCGTTTCCTCTTCCTCTTCATCCTCTTTTTTTCCTGATTCAAATGCTTCATTCGCCGATCCATCGACCCACAAATCCATTCATCGCATCTCTCTCTCTCTCTCTCTTCAATTGTGTCTCAGACCCCTTTCCCCATCATGGCTCGTGTGGCCCGCTGTCCCTCCTCCTCCTGTGTCGCCCTAATACGGACGGGTCGGAGATTTTTCCCTCTTGTCTAGTCATGTCTCAGCCGGTCGCATTCGGTAGCGACCAGCACATCAAGATGACGGCAGCTCCATCCACAAAATCTATTCCCACAGTAATAGGCGCCTAGCCTGATTGTCAAAATCCCCACTGCGAAGGAGAGCCATCGCGGGGTATCCGGAGCCCATCATCTTGCATGAGGCTCAGGCACGCGACCGTCGGGGGCTGGTTTTATGTGGATTCTGCTTGCCACCATTCCCTTTCCTATATTCGATCCTCTTTTCTCATCTCATCGATTCCTCATCTGAAATGCTGTATAAGTATCCATTATTTTCTTCTCTCCTGCCTCCGATTCACCTTTCACCTTCTGTCTCCTCCCTCCCTCCTCTCTCTCTCTCTCTCTCCTCCTTATCACTTGACTCGCTTCTCTACTCTTCGCCATCTTCTCTTCTTGTCCTAACACAGTCTTGTACAGAACCCGACGTAGACAACGGTACCGGATCCAGCTCATCCGCATCTGCCGGCAGCCGCCCAATCGCCATTCCCAGATCGAGACAAAACAGCTCCGCGTCTGCCATCACACTTCCCGAGGCCCTGTCTGCCAGGGGTGAGAAGCAAGGGTAAGACCGGTGAATGCCAGTGTCATCTTTTTGCCTGATACTAACTCTTTGACCACAGTGGTTACTTTCCCCTTCACGAAGATCCCAAGACTCGCGTACGCCACACTCATCCTTTCTATCACGACGTCAGGAGTCACGTCATGGACCACTCCATTGAGGATGTAGACACGGGCGCAGATGCAGACGTTGATGATGGGCCCATGCCCCGGTCCCAATATCATTTATCCAGCTCCACAAGGGAGGTCAACGAATCATACTGGCTGCCAAGCGATGACGACGAAGACAGCGAACCCTTTCGCTCCGCCTCGATGGGCAAGTATTATCCTGG
Organism: Trichoderma pleuroti; assembly: GCA_001721665.1. Taxonomy (NCBI): domain Eukaryota; kingdom Fungi; phylum Ascomycota; class Sordariomycetes; order Hypocreales; family Hypocreaceae; genus Trichoderma; species Trichoderma pleuroti. The sequence goes on from MDJU01000189.1 coordinate 41,707, forward strand.
AGTCTACGAAAGGCGCCAGGCACAAAAGAAGAGCGGCCGGCCAGTGGCGCCTACACCAAGCACCAAAGCGCCAGCGCCCAAGTCCAAAACCCCCAGGGCGCAGAAGAACAGACAAAAGCCAAAGACTCCAGTCCTTGAACCCCGGTCTACAACGGCTATCGAAGCCATCCCCCCTTTAAAGCTATCATCAGCTGAGTAACAGTCTCTATGATGTGGAAGCCGCTCCGGCCGGTAGAGGGTCGTGGAGCGCAAGTCGCCTCATGGTACGCGACAACTACACATACAGAGCTTATTCTCCTTTATTAGAACACCATTGACACTGTGGAATGATTTACGATAATGGCATTTGGTTTTAACTATTCGCGAGCGCGACGGGGGCGATGAGATGGGTGCCCCTACACTTTGGCTTTATTCGGAATCACAGAAAATGTTTTCAGGATAAATAGGATATTTTCATAAAGAAGAAGAAAAAAAAGATCCCATTATTCAATATTTACAGCTTAGGAGGTGCACTGTGAGATGCTGCGAACCATGAGACTACTATACAATATATGCGTATCCTACAGCGATGCACCGACAAAGTATGAGCAATTTGACCCATCTCCTCTCCAGTGGGGTTTGAAGCATTGTGCCTTAATTTTTTTTTTTCAATTCATAGCAACGATTATTCTACGATGAAGGGAGTCCTGAGGATCTCATGTCGCCTTGCTTTACAGATTGAGGCTGTGATGAGGTGTAGCTGAATCAGAGCCTCAGGGGTAGTCACATCCTAACCTACCTGACTGAGTATATGGAGCGACAAAGAATAATGCCGCAGAACTTTTGCAGAATGGCCGCCAAAAGGCCAATCAGTCTTTTTCCCACTCGCCACGCCTTTTTTGATTTTCTCGCAGCGTGTCTGGGGCCCCGAGATCCCTGAATGGGTGCCTAGTGATGTCGGAGGAAGGATCCATCGAAGCTTCGCTAACTGAACTCCACAATGGGTACCTGTATCTGGAGAAGGAGTGGCTCATAGGCCAGAATCCGGCAGATCTGCTCCGGCTGGACGGAGGCTAGAAAATTCAATGCGGGTCACGTGATCTGGCGTCGCGTCATTCGCCAGCTTTTCGCTTACAGCTTAGCTCTTGCCCCAAGTCGCGTCTCGCTAACAGCTGTCCAGGCTCGCTCATGCCATGCGTCTACAGCTGTCATTCGGCTGTCACCCCGACCCATTCGAGGATATAAAATCAAAGTGCCCGCCCCCGCATCACTTTTCCTCCCCATGAACATCTCCATGATTTCGCAGAGATTTCCTCACGCTGTCTCATCATTTTTCTGTACGCCTTCTTCTCCTCGTCACATCTCTCCGCTGTTAACACGCCATGTTTCGACCCAAAAGAAACGCTGGGCAGGCTAGACCTACTCAAGCACCAGCCACGGAAGACATCTCTCAGCCAAGCTTCCAATCCGCAAGAAATATGTTTCCCCTTGCAGCATCAGCCTCTCGGCCTGCTCGTCAAAACATGCTTCAACCTGTCTCTCAGCCAACGAACAATGCCGGGGCAAACCGCACACCTTCTACACAAACATTATTCAGACCACCGCGGTTCTTATCATCAGCGAGAGGAAACCCGGGGCCAACAAATGCTTCTGCCGCATCGACGTCAAGGACAGCTATACAACCTCCGATTCAACCTACAAGAACTTTACCAACTCAGAATCCCTCTATCTCGTCATCTCGTATCTCTCGACAGCCTGCATTCCGCCCCGTGAGATTCACTGCGCCGCCAGTCCTGAGAATCACTGCGCCGCCAGCAAACACTCCTGCTCCATCAACCTCTTTCATCCGCGAGTTCATTTGTCTATATTCCCATGACCTCCGCCGCAAGACGAAGAGATGGCAAGACGGCAAGCTCAAGTTCCACACCTTTAACAAAAAGTACGTGGTGTATGACGATGGCGGAGGCTTCGTTGGCGATGGACATTGGCTAGGAGATGAGAGCAAATTCACAGATGGCCTCGAGATGAGGGTCGATCGAGGTATGGCCATTGTACAAGTCATGGAGTGCACGGGCTCCAAGGAGCTGGAATTGGGGGAGGTTCTGGGGAAGAGGGCGAGGGGAGGTGGAGGAAAGGCAGGGGGGGGATGCTTCGTCGAACCCGGCGAAGAGGCCCGCGATTCCTCTTCCCAGCAACGGGGGGCATGGAGCAAGCATGCCGTGGATTTGCTGGGTATGACCCGGCCATGTAAAGAATTTTAATTTTTTGGGGGTTTTATATTTAATGAGACATGACTGAGACATTACCTGTAACCTCCCACCATCCACCTCCGTCCTCGTAAATTCGGCCAACTTCTCCATCTGGTCTATTGCAGCCTCGGCAGTTTACCAATGATTGATTCCTGTCCAACAGAATGACAGTCTCAGTGACGACTGCATTTGGACGACGACAGGTATGGAAGCGGCCATGGAAAGTACCCAGAGTCACGATATCGGAGGCCAAGTCATGCCTGATGACCATGTCTCGTCGTGTCTCATTACAAGAGGAGCTGAATTTTGTAGAAGGGAGAAAGACGAAGAGGATATTGTGGGCGGCAATTGGGTCGGTGCGATTTCAGTCGCCACCGGCTACATTTCTGATACTTTTGGAGCATCAATTGGATTTGTGTCCTCATCAAGGTCGTAGCTTGAGCTGTGATTGAGCATGATTAGCAGTTCATGTCATTGTACACAGATTTCGAGTTTGTGGTTCTCGCAATGGATGTACTACCGTTGCTGCATCCATCACGACGGTTTCGCGGTGGGAAAGCCACGCGGGTTATGTCAACCATTCCGGGCCAAGCGTCCCCCATAGGCGCACGGGACTGTACAACTACACGGGACCCTTAGTTAGCAAACGCCCGCTATAAGATCGCCATAAACCGCTGTACTATAGCGCGGGAGAAATCCAGTCCGGAACGACCGTAGGGAGTGAAGGTGTTGCTAGATTGTGGACTAGAGCGGTCTCTCAACTAAAATCCTCATCTGCAGCGGTGAGTTTTGGACCTAATAATATATATGTAATGTTATTTATCCTTATCTACAGCATCGAGAGTATTTTTGTTCAATGTTGTTATAGCGGTTGTTATAGCGGTTGTTATAGTGGGCTTTTGCTGACTAAGGGTCCCGTGCAGTTGTACAGTCCCGTGCGCCTACCGGGCGCCCGGGCCAAGTGCCTTGTGGAGCGCGCTCAATTGGCTTCCTTTGATTTTTCCTGCTTGTCGTCCCCGTCTCGTTTAGATACGGGGATTCGGAGTCGGCTTCGGAGTGGTCCAGATTGCGCTACGACATGTCAGGATCAGCCCAGCATCACCAGTGGGGTTGGCCTAAGCCTTCTCGAGCTCGCCGGAAAACTCGAACCCGCCGGCCGCCTCGAATGCACCGGCGCGCCAAGCCCATTTCGAGGGGCCGTGGACGATTGTACTGACTGTCCCAGCTGCATGGGGCGTCTGCTTGTAATGATCTCTGCAGCGGTTCTGTTTGGTCGCAGCGGTGGTGCTGTTGCTCAGATGATCTTGTCTACCTCTCCTTAATCTCGGCGGTTCAATTTCCTTTTACTCGACGTGGTTCGATTTCGATTCGACGTATCGGTGGGGGCATGATCAAGGCAACGGACAGGTCTTGTTTAGGTAGTCGGGCTCGAAACAATGTTACACATCAGTGTCACCATTGCTGATGTCGGCTTGGGCGAGCGGCTTCGATCGTGATACGTTCGGCTCGTACAGACAAGACGATGCGGTCGGGGAGGCAATTGTTGGGTCATGATTGACGGGGGAATTGAGCCGACAATGACAAGGCGACAAGAGCTGGGGCAATCGACCCCAGTGGGATAATTCCGACATCCCAGGCTGTGAATTCGGCTTGACTTTTGAACATCTCCAACTCGCTGTAGGGTAGTGCAACCTTGGACGTAATGAGGAGGCAGCGTCAGCATTTGTTAGCGCATAGCATGTACGAGTACTCGTACGTCCATACAGCTTGGATGAGACCGAGACCGAGATGGAAAGTGAGCGGCGTCAGTGCCCGACTTGGTATAAAGGCTTGAGGCGTCGGCACGTGTCCACTCTGAAAGACTCATACGAAGCACGTTTTGGTGGCCCAAAACTTCCAGAGAGAAAACCCAAAGAAGTCGTGCGGGATTCTAGATGGGGGATGTGCATCAACTTTATCTACTCGCTTGACCTGTAAGCCTTTCGCTTCATCGTTGGGCCGTGAATCTACAGAGTGCTTGTTCATCCTCCTACTAGTCCCATGTACGTTACTGAAGGGTTATAGATCTAGATACGATACAGCACGAGCACTGGCACTAACAGACGGTCGACGAGTCTGGGGTATATTCGCCTGCTGAGTGGGATGCTTGGAGTGTGCTGAAGAGTCAGATCAACCATCGAGGTATCATCGCATGCCGAACCTAGGTACACTCCCAGTCCCCAGTACCGCCACGCTGCACCGTTAGGACCGCCATCTGCCCCGTACCCGAGCCTGAATCTGTACCCGCGCCACTACCCGTGCCTGTACCTGGCCGGCGGCCCCCGATAAGCTCAGACTGAGGCCATCCCACGCCAGAAAAGGGAACTTTTACAAGCCCAGGATTGACTCACTTGCATGTGGCTCCGAGTCCAGGCGGCGCCATTGGCCAATCAGTGAAGCTAAGCTCTCGCCGAGGACCCACCCGCGGCGGCGCATCAGGTGGGGGTTTTGGGCCAATCAGAGGCGGGAGAGGCGGGGCGCTGGATCCCACAGCACATCCCTATTGGCCAGCTGAGCCCCCGAGGGCGCCTTGCGCTAGTCCTTTTCCAGCACGCCGAAAGAGTCAGGATTGCGACTATCCCGCAAGGGCCTCCTTCCCCAAAGCCGCTTTTTCGCAACGCCAGGCCGGACAGTGAAATACCGTCATGACTCCCGACCGGCGACGCCTGAGGACCTCGTTTTTCGTTTTTCATCTTTTCTCTATTCCTGCTCATCCGAGACTCCCATCGTCATTGAGTGATTTGATACCCTGCAGTTGGATCATCAGCTTTCGAGCTTCATAGCTTACCCCCCATTTGGTTTTTGCTCAATCTTTTCGACTCCAGCGCGCCAGGACCCTCCCTCTCCGCTCGCACACTTGGCGCAGCTGCGAATACCCTCTTACCAGACCATCTCATCATTCGTTCCACCCTCAGAATCAGAATTAAAATCAAAGAGAGAACACTCTCGAATTAATCAAATCACATCTTCTCTGCCCGTTTAATTGTGTAAGTACTCTGATAAAACCAAAAGGCGCCCGCGCGCAGCGGGGCCTTTCCAAGTGTATCGTGGGCTTACACTCCCATGGCGGGCCAAACAACGTCGAATATTCCATCTTCGCTACGACGTCCTCCTTGAGTTCTTTTATGACTCCCTTCTTCTCGACTCCATCCAAGCAGCCTCTATCCACCTCCGCAATGGCTTCTCAGTACTCTTCCAACGCCCCTCTCCCCCAGGGCTTCTCAGTCTACCAGCCTCAGCTGGGCGCTCAGCTTCAGTTCTTCCCTACTCTCGGCTCACAAGAACTCGATGACATGATGAACGCCTACATTCCCGGCCCGGCTGCTCTCAAGGAGAAGCGAGCAACCATCTCGCTTGACTTCCTGGAGCATTCGCAGCTCACTGGCCAGACGTTCAAGTTTTACCCCGTCTACTACTCATCCAGCCCTGTCGCCGCCTCTCCAGTCAACTCAATCGCCACCTCTTCTTTCAACACATCGCCAGTCAACTCGACACTAGACTGGAGCCAGGCATCCGCCTCTCCCTCGCTGTCTTCTCGCTCCTCCATCTCCAAGAGCCGCAGAACCTCCAAGTCTAACAACCTGGTCGCTCGCTATTCTGCAATCGATCTTTCAAACCTGCCTGGCATGAAGATCATGACCAAGGATGGTGAGGATGTCACAGATTCTGCCTCTCGAGGTTCCAAGACAAAGGAGCAGCGTGATCACGCACACCTGATGCGCATCATCAAGGCCTGCGATAGCTGTCGGCGGAAGAAGATCCGCTGCGACCCTGACCACAAGAAGCGTTCAGCCTCTCAAGCCCAGCCCCAATCTGCAACAAAGGCAGCAAAGAAGGCACGCACATCACCACCAGCAGCGGCGATACCAGCACCTCAGAAACCGGTGGCTGCTGGTGTTTCAATTTCTAAATTAGACGATAATCCGGGCAGACCAATGTCACTTCTTGGCATTGATCCCACCTTTACCTTTGCTGGCTTGGACAGCTTCGAGTCCACTGACCAGATCACCGAGTCATGGGAAGAATTCATCCAGTACCCTCCCGCCGACGTGGAGGACAACTACGACTTCTTCCTCGACCCCCAGGGCTACTTCTCCTCCTCCCAATCCTCTGCCTCCTCCTCGTCTGCCTCGCCTTCCAAGGCGCTTACGCCTGCGTCGCAGCAAGATCTACTGGCCGTTTCTGGCCTCGAGGAGAGCGAGGGAATGTCATCACAATCCACCTCACCACAACTTCCGTTCTTGCAAGACAACTACGCCGGCTCTGCCACCAGCTACACCGACTTTAACCTCTTCTCGCCTTCGTCCACCTTCTCCGAAGATGACCGCATGGTTCCGATTTCGTCCACGCGGCTGCTCAGCCCAAGCCAGCCGTCGGCTTCAGGATCTGAAACTGCCTGGTTCGACAGCTTCGATCCAGATGGCCATACGCTTGCAACCGATTGGAGCGGCACGAGTGAGCCAGTATCTCCCCTGGAGACTGGCGACCTTGTTGCGGCTGCCAACACGAGCCTGCCGTGGTATGATCCGGGTCACAACGCAGCAGCGAACCCTGATCAGGATTCACGTGGCGGCGTCAGCGTGATGACTCCCACCGGCTGGGTAGGCGGTGTTTGTATAGCTCATCCAACGGGCGGTTCTCTGCTCGTTACGGTGGAGCCTGGTAGTGGCATGGAAGTGATTGCGAATAGCGTATGTCTCCTGATTCTTCCCATCCTGACCCTTTATTCCGTTTTTATTTGGATGAACAATTACTGACTTCCTCGGAAGGCATCTCCTGGACGTTCAGATGTATCTGGATCCGAGATTGTATCAATTGCGATCCACGGAAGTGTACGTGCCCATCGCGCCCATCAGCTAGATTGCAGAACCGTGACTAACTTTCGAAAAAAGGGCACATCAGTCGATGTTACCACAAGCCAACCCGCAAGCACCGCACTGCGGCTCAGCGGCGTACGTCTTCTCCCTCCCTCTCTTCAGCTAGCTTGCGCAATTGCGACTAACTTTGAAAAAAGGACATACAAGACGAACTATTGTACGACACATCGCCAACCGAACGTGGCAGAATCGCAAGTGTACGTCTTTACTGGACCACCCATACACCATGTTGCAAGACGGTGACTAACTTTGGAAAAAAGGAAACACCAGCTCGTCATTCATCTTGGTTATCACCCGGCCAAGCCGACGACTTCCGAACCGTATGTCGTGCCGCAATCACAGCTCTCGCCGCTCTCTTGACGACTAACGTGGGCAAGCAGGAACTCACGAGTGAACGTACTGTCGCGTCCGCGTCCGCGTCCGCAGCCGCGCCCTCTTCGCTGGCGACCACCACGAACCGTCCAGTCCGGCTCTCGACGGGCTCGGAAGAGTCACCCGCGAGGGTATGCGATGCCCCTGTACCCACAAACCGCCGTTCGGTCCAGCTAACTCTTTTCAAGGTCCAAACCGAACTTGCCGCCAACCGCAGCGTGATTCCTGGTGCTTCCCCTGGCGTTTCGCCCGGTGGATTACGAGCATCGTTTGGTGAATCCGATGCTCGACTTGCAACCACCCATGCCAGTGCCGGCGAGGATACTATGATTCTTGCCTCCTCTGGTGCCCTTGTTTGGCCTCATATTTCGGATGCTAGAACTCCCGAGATTCTCAGGAACCGCAGCGGCCTGCCTGCTCAGCAACCAAGTGGCGAAATCAGCGTACACCAGCAGTCGTCGGCGTCTCGGAGCGACAGTGGAATTCAACCATTGTCGCCCCTCCTCCTGCAGGCGATATCGCCCATGGAGGATGTTCGCGCTGCTGATGAACGTGCCGCTTTGTTTACGAACAAGCCAAGCCAGTTTTCGCTCCGCCAAGTCCAAACTACACAAGCCTCTGCTGCGATGTTGGTCGCTACTCTTGTTGGCGCCACGTTCGCTGGCATGATTGGGCTTTCTGCCGGTTTCTCTTTCGTTTCCTTCATTGTCGCGATGGGATCCGTCCTTCAACGCCTTGCGATTCCCAGTCGAGCAAAGGCAACCCTTGCGTCGGCATCATCGGCAATGTCAAGTTCAAGATCCAAGGAGCATGCCTACCCTTGGGCTGGCCCTCTCCTACGGAAACACCAACCTTTGGTATCACGAGACAGGACATCCTGTCTCGCTCCCCGTTTCTCTTCGTTCCTCAATGGAGCCATTGGCACGGCCTTGGTAGCTCCCATGATGGGCTAGAAGTGTTCTTGCAGCACATACAGAGGATGTTTGGAGAGATTTGGGCATCTGGACCACGTGTTTTTTCTACTAGCCAATTGGCCAACGATACCCTTTTGCGTGGATTGTATTAGGATTTGGTATAATGCTGGGCAGGATTTGGATTTCCATGCGCCCATTTGGTGTATCATAGAGTATAGCGTGGCATCAGGACTGGCCATTTGGCAGAGCCTTCAAAATCATATAATACTGGGCCGAAAAGAAGCCTAGAATTTTTTTATTACTTTTTTCTCTCTCTCATTCTGTGTCTTGGGATATCTTCCCCGAGCGCTGTCAAATCCCCAGGTGCAATGAATGTTTGCCCGATTTTATTCCTCTGGGTAGCACTCATGCACTGCTGAAAACTTGAGGTGGTGAGGCTGGCGATGCCTATCATTCACAGCGGCTATAGCGCTGGGGGGGCCTATTTTTTGGGGGGTGGTAGTGGAGTGTTGGTAGGCCAGCGCGCTTAGTCATCCTATCTGATTCGCTGCAGGAGCCTTCCACTTTAAAAGGTTCGCCAGAATTTCAAACGCTATAAAGGGCCATGGCCAAACTTTGCGTCTCCCCCCAAAGCAAGGTGCAAAGTCAGAAACAAAGTCGCCCACGACTTTTTTTTTCTGATGAGCCATCTTTTTCCTTGAACCTTTCTACCTTCTCTACCAACTACCGCCCTCGCATTTCGAAACCTGCAAGGGTATTTTTCTGCGCCACGAGGCCCGCCAGAAGAGGCCTTCTCTCTCTCTCTCCACTGCTACTGTTCAGCCTTCCTTCTGCAAGGCTATACCGCGTAAGACGTGAAGACCAGACATCCTCTTGACTGCTTCGAAGGAGCAACAAGGTGCGAAAAGATTTCTCTTCTTCTTCCTGGCCATGGCTTTTCTTTGCTCGAGGAAAAAAAACCACCATCTGACACCTCCAGCAGGCATTTCATTCCTTTACGCTAGGACCGCAGACCAAGCCTCTGCCACTCAATAGGCTCTTCTGCCCTCCTATACGCCAGCGAGGAAGATAGACGCAATATCTGCATTTGTGCCACATTTTCCTCTGCAATTCACGGCATTTTCCTGTCGTCATCTTCTCGTCAACAAAATAGGCGAGAACAGCTCTTTCCTTGGCCCAGGCAGGCAGAGCAGTCACGCCGTGAGGGGCCACCAGCTGTGAGGAAGGAGCAGGAGTCAAGCCCTCCCAAGGCAAAACCGACCACACCGACTCTTCTACTCATTCCCACCTTTTACTACCTTTTCCCGCCTATTTTCTCTCATTCAGAGAAAATAGCCACTTTTAAATCTGCATCGAGGCCAATTTTCCCCTCAAGGGACCTGAAGAAGACGCTGTTTGGCATCATTCACCTGCACCGGCTCGAACCCACTATGCCCGGCCTTAGCATCAGGTTGGTTGGCATGGCAGGTGCCCGACGGGCAGTGCGCAGGTGGTTCCGTCGCGGTCGCGGCTTGCCACCTGACGACAGCAGCAGCTCGGACGAAGAGGACGACGGACTAGCTGTTCCTCCGGCCCCTCCCAATTCGCCCGCTGACCTTTCGCTCATCTCTGAGGGTGACGAAGACAACAACAACAACGACAACGACAACCACCCCGACCAGCAGCCAGTGGGAGAAGACTCGGACACCTACTTTGACGATACCGACTACGATCAGGACTTCTACGACGACTCGTCCACCATGAGCCTCAACATGTTTGTGCCCACCATCAGCAGCATGCAGCGAGCCGCTGCAGCCAAGGGCCAGGATGGCGATGAGCCGCAGCAGCCCTCTGACCGCGATGCTCGTGACAACGAGCACCACCACCAGCCGCAGCAGCCCTCTCGACCGCGATGCCTCTGACCGCGATCGCCAGCAGCCGCAGCAGCCCTCTGACAGCGAC